>VMDO01002514.1:33207-103637 GCA_007922755.1 Pedetes capensis
ATTGTCAGTGCTTCTCTGCTGTTCATAGGGTTTTCAATGGCAGATTGATTTTTGGGAGGGGGTTGCCAGGTCCTTCTCCCAAGCCTACAGCTTCTGGTGTTCCCAGGCGGTCTCCCATCCAGGTACTAACCAGGCCCGACCCTGCTTAGCTTCCGAGATCTGATGGGATCGGATGCCACAGGGCTACCGCTGCAGGCAATATATGTGCATATATATATATATATATATATATATATATTGTTGTTGTTGTTGTTGTTGTTGTTGTTTTTAATCAAAAACTTCTCCTTGCCAGGAGTGGTGGCTCATGCATGTAATCCAGCACTTAGGAAGCACAAGTAGGAGGACTGTCACAAGTTTGAGGCCAGCCTGGTCTACAGTGATACCCTGTCTGAAACAAACAAACAAAAACAACAACAAAAATCCGGGAACTTCCATGTGTGAAGTGGGAAGGGGATTCCAGGGGTTGGTCCTGTAGAAGGAACAGAGACAGCAATCTTCAAAGATATCACCATTACCTAGGTCCTGTCTACGAAAACTGTATGATATTTTGGGCAATATCAAAGCAAACTTTTTGTGTGTGTGGTACTTGGGGGTTGAACCCAGGGCCTTGCACATACTTTGTAAGAGCTCTACCATTGGGCTGCAACCCCAGCCCCGTATTTTTATTTTTTGTCTTGAGATAGGGTCTTGCTTGCTATGTTACACAGGCTGGCTCTGGTCTTGAACTTGTGATGCTCCTGCCTCCGATTCCTAAATTGCTGGGATTATAGATGTGTACCACTATGCCCAGCTCAAAGCAACTCTTTAGTCCTTGAGGAATAAAACAAGAAATTAGGTGGTAGAGTAACATCAAAGATGGAGCTGTGAGTCTCTGAGTCCAGGGACACAGATGAGGACCAGATAATATAATAACTTCAAGGCTACATTTCAATTTTTAAGAGATTAAATCTAAAGTCCAAATGCTTCATAACTATAAATCTTCCTAATAGAGCAATAAGGTTCAATGCAACTCTGAGTATATCTTGCATATATTGCACTTTTACTAGAAAATGAAAAAAATATTTGAAGCAAAAAACATGTCACTTGTGTTTCTAGGTATACAAGGACTCATTACTTTCTAAACTAAAACTTTACCCCCTAAAAGTTATTGCTTAGCAATTTTTAAAAGTATTCTTAATTTTGGTCAGGTGTAGTGGCTCACATCTGTAATACCAGCACTCAGGAAGTTGAGGCAGGAGGATCAAGGTGAGTACAAGGCCAGTCTGGTCTACATAGTGAGTTCTAGGCAAGCCTGGGTGACAAAGTGAAACCCTATCTCTCTCTCTCCCTCTCTCTTTTTTTTTTTTTTTGGTGACACTGGAGGTTGAACCCAGGACCTCGTGCTTGCATGCTCTGCAAGTGCTAGACCACTGAGCTGAACCCTCAGCTCTCCCCCCCCCCCTTTTTTTTTTTACTTTTTGAGACGGTCTTGCTAAGTTACGCAGGCTGCCTCTGGTCTCAAACTTGTGACCTCCTGCCTCTACCTCCCAAACCACTGGGATTATAGGCGTGCACCACCGCACCCGATTTGAAACCCTATCACTTAAAAAAAAAAAAGTATTCTTAGTTTTGATATTTCAACATGTAAATGGAACCATCATCTTTGGAGATTTTTTAATTAAATGGCACGGTAAAAAAACAGAAAGCAATGCTTTGTTTTCAAAGTAATCTTAATTGGCACATTAATATTATTTTTGTTTGTTTATTGTGGGGCTCAAACCCAATGCTTCACACGTTAGGCAAGTGCTCTACCACTGAGCTACATATCTACCTCTTAACTTAAAGGATCTATTGCTTGCTTTGGTTTGGTTTTAAAGACAGGGTCTTGCTATATAGTGGAGGCTGACTTGAGATCCTCCTGCCTCTTCCTCCTGAGTGCTGGGATTACAGACAAGTGTCACCACATCTGGCTAGGTAGTTTTTAAATGTAGGATAAAACTCAAATCTGATTCTTTAAAGTAAATAAGTCAATCTTCCTTTACTTAAAGGGATAGTGTAAAGTAGAGACAATGTAAGGACCTACATAAAAAGATTATGAATATTCATCCTCACTGAATGATTATTTTTCTTTTTGCTTCTTTTATTTCCATGAATGTACATATTTATTCAATGATTTTCCCAGAGGAAAAGTACGCATAACTGTATGAGTAGGTTGTTAGTAAGTTTCTAAACCAAAATAAATGAACTAGACGTAAGAAAGCATCCGATGTCACCAATCTGAAAGAATTGAATTTAGTTAAGGATTTAGATGGCTAAATGTTTGTAACACATCAAAATTGCTTTTTGAGTTTTTCCTGTTTTTAGAAAATACCCACCTAAATACCCAATGATACATGCCAAAGGTTTTCTAGTGCTTTTGCTTTTCAATGGGCTTCCAGATAGTTCAGCATGTCTGTCTGCATCTGGGGAGAGAAAGAAACATGGAGACAACCAATGAGGTGGATTTCTCTACCTTTACCACACACACCATAGAAATAAAAGGTGCAAGTGGAAAACAGTGCAAAATAGCCACAAGAGTTCTCAATAATTTTATTTTGGGTTTGAGAAAACAGTTTCTAGCTTTGGATCCCAATATTGAATGAGGAATTTACGTGAAAAATATTCAGTTTAAAGCCCATGTGAATGTGGCTAATACACATCTTACACACATACCTGCTTTCTTACCATGTGTGCCCATCTGAAAAGTGACAGAAACATGCTTCTTTTATAGCCACAGCATTTCTAGGTTATAGTAGAAAAATGTCCATGGTACAAGATGGAACCAGTCCTAATACAAGATTAATCTGGCTTGGAAAAATGACAGCTGACAAAGGCAACAGACAGCCATCCCTGCCTTAGGTGGAGTGGGTCCCCACTAAGAAGTCTTGGCCTATCTTGACAGAACTCAATTCCATGAGATGATAGCCTGTCAAGGGCAATAACAGTCCATTAGGTTTTATCTTTGGTTCTAATTTCTCATATCCTACTATGTCTTTTGTGCTGAGATTTTAAAAGGTTACCTGTATGCAGAGTATTTCATCCAGCATATAGTCCCCATATATGAATATTTCATCCAGCATATACCTATCCACAGGGTAAGATAGTGTGAGGCTATTAGCTCCTAAAACTTTTCATTATAAAGCACATACACTGTGTTTTTAATTAGCTGTCAAGAGGATGGAAGAGTGGACGTGGAACTACTCATACTAAAGAACTGATATAAAAATAGACTGAGCCAGGCACAGTGGCACTCACCTGTAATCCTAGCAACTGGGGAGGCAGAGGCAGAAGGATCATGAGTTCGAGGCCAGAAGCAGCCTGCATAACATACCTAGACCCACTCTCGAGGTAAAAATATAAAAAATGGGCTGGGTGTGCAGATCAGTGGCAGAGTGCTTGCAAGGTAGGCTCAAGACCCTAGATTCAACCCTCAAGCACTGCCAAAAAAAAAAAAAAGTTTTGAAGGGACAAAACAAAAGGTAGATTGAAACTTTTTAATATTCACAGATGTTGTTATAAAGCTTAACACAGTAGCTGTAGCTAATACTGATCTACTATGTTTATGTCTATCCTCATCTTCAAATATTTGACAAAAATGTCATCCAGGTTTTCTGGTTCTACCACAGATATTTTCCATTTGCAAGCTGACACTACTTTTCTAGGTATACATACAGGAAGTTTCCACTGACATCCATAAGAATTCTTTGCACTATTAGCATTAAAATGTATAATTCAGTCTGGGACTTCAAACAATTTAAAATAAAAATTGACTTTCTCATGAGCTCTAGCTAGTCTTGTTTCACCAATTAAAAATAAAAAACTATTAAACATTAGGTAGGAAATAACATTTAAAAACATCAAAACAGACAAAGCACATGCTGCAGAGAGCTTCTACACCAGGAATCTGAATATGTACCCTAAATACTAATTATTATGCAACCACTGACAACTATAAATGATATAGTTTCTTTTCCTCATATTCAACTGATTCCATTTGGGGAAAAAGGACTAAGGTATAAAGCTTTCACTTGTTGCTAAATTATAGTGAAGATACAGGCAGTAATATAACAAGCATATTTGGAGGTATAATCTAAATACAGATCAGGAAGTGATCCAAACCCTGCAAGGATCAAACACCTGTCAAATCATGGAGTGTAACACCACACAATTCCTTCTTACTATCACTACTTCACCTAAAATTCAAGTCATGTTTGGGAAAAGGACAGGAGAAAATATTCTTTCTTCTCTATTAATAATTTTTAAAAAGTTCTTGAGTGAATCATCTTGGTTATTCTCTCAGTATCTTGAACAAAGGCAATCACGGTATTACTAGTAATAAGATCAGTTTTGCTCTTTATTCCATTCTGTACTGTCCAAAGGAAAACTGCCAATGTGGCTACAACTGATGGACACCAGGACATTACCATTGCTTTGACAAGAATCAACAAATCCATCACAGGGATCATCAACGCAAAACCCAAAGATATTTCATTTCATAATATACTAATTTACTTCTAATTTTTCATTACTTTAGTAAAATTAATTATGTGATGTTCCCAGTGTAAATGTACATTATAAGTCATCTCTGAGCAGTGATCACAGCCCTTTAGAAGGTCCCATATTTCACTAATCTTCATTGAGAATTATTAGTCTGAATTAACAAGAAATGAGAATTAAAAGTGCTAATATGACCTAGTTATTGTTCAATGTAAGAAAAACAGTAGCCATTAAATAGGAAAGATACATTCTGCCTGAGAGAATGACCATAAACAGGGCTATCTGGTCCACTGTGGCACAATCCACAATCAGTGTGGCACACACTCAAGACCAGGCCAAACTTGGTATCACCTGTTAGTTCTTGTTACAAAATTACTCAGCTATCTCTATTCAAACAGAGTTAGGTATTAAAAGTACACAGATAAATCAAGCTGAGAACTGCCCAGAGAAGTCAGCAAGAATCAAAAACCTGCCCAGAAAGAGAACAGCTGCATCTCACTCAAAATTGACAAGGTACATTCCTTTAGCTCTGACAGGATGATCTTTATTTCCTTGAGGCAAACGTGAAAGAACATTGTCACTTTTATTGAAATTTATGGCTATTTTTCTGTAATGTTTTGGAAATATTGGGAGGGAGAGAGGTAAGACAGAAAAGCTGGAAATATACACACTGAACTAAAATGCACAAAAACATCTACATGGGCTTTCAAGATCCCTTTCAAAATAAGACCAGCAGTAGGATTTGCTTACAGAATTGTAAGGACATTTCTAAATCAGACACAAAACTCAGGTACTATAAAAATGTTTTGATAAACTACATTTTAAAGTGTGACATATAAGTCATAAAGTCAAAGACAAAAGGAGAGAAATACTCGCATCACACATTACAGCTCAAGAGCTAACTTTGTTAAGATATAAAAAGTTCCTATAAGCCAGGAAGACTTCTATCTAACAGAAAATAGAAAACAGACTGGGACAAAAAAGAGTTGACAGAAAGGAAATACAAAATGGCTTTCAAATACATGCAATGATTTATATCACATTCAAAATGATAAATGAAAGCTAATATAAGTTAGGCCACCCCCATCAACTATTCTAAGGTTTCAAAGATGGGTAATACTGCTGGCAAGATTGTTGAGGAACAGGCATTTTCTAGACATGCAGTTTTTCCAGATTTACATGATAAAGCTTTGTGCAGTACTAGGGGTTGAACTTAAGGTTGTACACTTGGGAGGCATGTGCTCTACCACTGAGCTACACCTCCACCCTTTTTATTCTGAGACGTTGTTGTTAGGTGGAGTCTCTGACTCATGGCAACCCTATGTACAACAGAACAAAACACTTCCCAGCACTGTGCCATGCCCAGCACTATGTCAGTGTTTTTCTGCTATTCAATGACTGTTCCAAGAGTCTGCTGCCAGATCCTCCCACATTTGTGGTGCTGGGGATCCAACCCAGGGCCTCAGAGCGTGCAGAGCACTCTACCAACTGATCTAAACCCCAGCATCTGAGACATGGTCTTGCTAAATTGACTGAGTAGCTGGGATTGCAGGAAGGCAAGCCACACCCAGCTTATTTATATTATTTACCTTTTTTGTTTGTTTTATAGTGTTGTGAAGCCACGGCCTTGCACATGGTAGGCAAGCACTCTACTGCTGAGCTACATATTACTTTTTTTCACCTTGGTGCTAGAGATTGAACCCAAGACTTACAGCATGCTAAGTACATGGTCTGCCAGTGAACTACATCCTCAGTCTCAAAACACTCCCATTGTAAACATCAGCATGAATAAGTAAATGGTTAAATTACAGTACAACAAAATAGATTATTATGTAGCTGGCAAAAAAAAAAAAAAGCAATGTGCAGAACCAATTTGATATTCAGTACAATAACAAAGACTTTACCTACTTAAATTCTTACAGATGCATAGAGTACATCTGAATAGTTTAGTCCTATAAGGAAATCCATTAAAAAACAAATATCTATTAAAAATAAACTACCAAAATAGTAAAATAAGCAAACCACAATCATTCTCTGCTGGTGTTTTAGAACTTAAAATTTCAGAAAAGTTTATATAATTACTAACACTAATTTTGCTGAGAAATCTCTAGAAAAACTGTTATTGTAACAAATTTCTAAAGAAATGGGACCTTAGGATACTTCCAAAGTTGAATTCTCATCTTCAAACAGAAATCTCCCTCTAGGGGACTGCCAAACAACCTTACACTTGGGAATACTGCTGCCATGAAAAGTTGACATGTTAACTCAGAACTACAGTTATCTGTGCAAGCCAATACAGTGACAGGCAAATCATCTGGACCTACTTTTCTAGGGACTTTAGTTTCATCTATGGAACACTATAAGACAACTACTTCTACTTAATTTCAGCCTGAGGACTCTGAACCTAAAATAGTGGTAATTCTATGCTCCTCAGGTGTTTGGGCAATTCTATAAATTTTAGACAAAGTCTGTAAATCTTGGACAGTCATCTGATAACTATGAAGGACGATATCTAACAGCAGTAACAAAGAAAGAGCCCCATTATCACATCATGACTTTTTTACTGGGAAGAGGAGCATCAAGAGAAGGAAGAAACCGGACTTCTAATCTTGAAGTTGTTACAACTTGTACTGTTGGAATGTAAATCCTATTGAGGACACAGTATTTTTCTTTATGATCTTTGTTGGCTTTTGGTCTACCAATTTTTTTTTTTTTTTCTTTTTTTGCGGTACTGGGGGTTGAACCCAAGGCCTCATGCTTGCATGCCCTGCAAGTGCTGGACCACTGAGCTGCACCATCAGCCCATTTTTTTTTACTTTTTGAGACAGGGTCTTGTTAAATTACTCAGACTGCCTCTGGTCTCAAACTTGCAATTCTCCTGCCTCCACATCCCGAGCTGCTAGGATTTCAGGCGTGCGCCACCGCGCACCGGCTGTTTTGTTTTGAGATAGGCTTTCCCTATGTAGCCCAGGACTGGCATTAAACTACTGTGTAGCCTAGGCTGCCCTTGGCTTAGATTCACTACGTAGTCCAAGCTGCCCTCAAAATCATGTTCCTTCTGCCTCCAAGCTGCCCTCAAAATCATGTTCCTTCTGCCTCAGGGTGCCAATTGCTAGGATTACAGGAAAGCACCTGGCTCCCAATCCATTTTAAAATAGTACTATCTACACAGTAGAACTGGCATGGGGATTTTACTACTAACTTTTGGCATAGACATATATTCGTACATAAATGTATATTATTAATATAAATATTTTGGCATTTGGGAAAATTGATTTTAAAGATCACTTTTTCATACATATCTCACATACATATTCTTAGACATGTTGGTCATGCTATATACTTCAATTTTTAAATTACTTAACAGGAAACATATTCCCATAGTGCAAATTTAAGAAATTTAAAAGTATAAACAATGGTAAATCTGCTTCCTATCTCTTTACCTTAGGCTCCCAGTCCCCCTTCCCATAGATATCATTACTTCTTTTTCTTCTTCTTTTTGAGACAGGGTCAAGCTGACCTCCTGCCTCAGTCTCCTGAGTAGTGAGATTATAGGTGTGCACCATCATGCCCAGCAATACCATTACCTCTTACAAAGATTCCTCTTTTTTACTGTATTGCATGTCTTACTGCATGTTTTTTAAATAAAAATAAAGACCAAAAAGTATTTCTGTAACTAATTGTTAAAAAGTCATCTAAGTAGAGATCACCTTGTAAATCAAGTACCCACAGTTGGGTACATGCTCTTCCCAGGCGGCCTGAGAGTTTATGCCTTTAGCGTGGTGGTTTCACTCTTCCATAGTCTGTCATCCCATCAACTATGGTTATAACACTGGTTGTGATACAACTGTCAAGTCCAGAAGCATGAAAGTGGTTCATTTTTACAGTGCTTTTAAAAGAGTCTTAAGCTCACAGAGAAATCTACTCTCCTTTCTCAACATCAATCATTCTAAATCTGGAAATGGTGGTGCACACCTGTGATCCCAACCCTCAGTAGGCTGAGGCCAGCCTGGGGTATATAGCAAGACTGTCTCCCCAAAAAAACCCCAAAACCCACAAAACATCAACAGCAAACCTCTTGATCCATCAATGTAATAGAATTACAAACTTCCACCTGATCTGAAAGTACATTTGTATTGCACCATAATAATTCTTAAGCTTTTATAGAGAGGGGTCCATACTGCCTTTGAGAAACCAAGGAAAGTTGATTGGGGGGAAGGGAATTCTATTTGGTCCAGGGGACCAAAGACTTAGTTACCTATGGACATCAGGTTATTAATGCCTAATCCAATAAACCAAGATCAAGAGACCTGCTCAAGAGATCATAATGAGGTACATAAAAGAAGGGAAAATATGACTTAAGAATCAATTATACACTAAGAAGAGTTCATTAGCTGCTTGTCTGAAAAAAAAAAAAAAAACTGACAAGATGGTTGCTGAGACACTATCATTTTAAAACTTAAGGTTAATTATTCCAAGAATCTGACTCTATATATATTTCAATGATCGATGAAGCCAAACACGAAATAGAACAAAAGAATGTTTTTTGAATCTTAACAAATGATTACTCTTATTTTTCATATACTTGTAAAATAAAATAAAACATAGGTATTTTAATATTGATCCTTTCTTAGCAGCATGGCCTTTTTTTTTTTTCTTTTTTTTGTGGTACTGGGGGTTGAACCCAGAGCCTTGCGCTTGCATGCTCTGCAAGTGCTGGACCACTGAGCTGCACCCTCAGCTTTTTTTTTTTTTTTTTTTTTTTTTTTTAATTTTTTTGAGACAGAGTCTTGCTAAGTTTCCCAGACTGCCTCTGGTCTCGAACTTGTGATCCTCCTGCCTCTGCCTCCCGAGCCACTGGTATTATAGGCGTGCGCCACCACGCCAGGCTTAGCAGCATGGCCTTCTGAATGAGAAAAAAAATTAGAATGTAGTGACAGAAAAATATACTTCAAGAATAATCAGAATAAGGATGATGTGCAAATTAACTGAAAATCAACGGCGTGAAGGGAGAAAGTAGTTTTCACAGTAGCCAATTAAGTCAGTAATATTTTCTTTTCCATTCATGGGAACAGAGATGATACTGTTTCCCAGCCAATCTTAATTGAAGAATTTCATTCATTTTCTTTCTCAAATGTTTTAATTATTCTTTTTAAGAAATCACATATAAATGTATGTGCTTTCAATCTGCTAAACAGTTTGGATGAATAAATTTATTTTCCATGTCCTTAAAATTGGTAAGGAAATAACAACAAAAGTCCATGAACTCAAAAATAGAAATGCTACGACAGAATCCTAAAGATAATCCTAAACTCCCAAATATACATGATGTAACATGGCTGGTTTCTCCTGCAGAGGATGCTGACATTGCTCCCAAATTCGATTCCCTTAACAAAGTAATTTTCTTTGTAAGTTTTAAAGTCTTTTAACTTTCAATTTTCTGCTGACAATTATTGCTAGAAACAAAAAATGTTTTTTTTCAATCATTATTCCTTCATGGACATCCCTTTTTAAATTAAAGCAAAGTGGAACACCTCATAGTAAGATTTTTTTTTTTCCTCAGATAAAACATCTGAATGTCTTTAAGACTTCCTAAGACAGACAGCAAGCTGCATGGCTCTATTAGCCACAAATGTCACTCCAGAGCTAACACACAAAATATGTACACATTTTCAGATACATGGTAATAACAGACAATTCACAATTCATTGGTACATATGACCTTTGTTCTAAATAAGCAAACAAAACATAAGCAAGATTGAATGTGCTGAAAAGATTAATGAGTCATGTAAATGTTACATGATACTGTATGATTATGAAATGGAAACCAAATTAGACAAACTAGACTGCTCAACGACAAATTTAGATAGGAGCTTGTAAAAATTAAATGTGTACTTTTCAGAAAATTCACTCAAAATAATTTTTAATTTCATTTATACTTTGCTAAACCTTCTAATAAATAAAAAGTTATAAAGCACTGCGAATTTCTATAATGTTATATGATGTTTGTAAAATGTTCCTGGGAAGAAGAAAGGTTTACAAAAACATACAATTTCAAATCAGTATAAGTTAGTAAATTTTATTTAAACCTAATGAGGCCATGTAAGACTGGACTGTGTTCTCTTAATCAGGCAGTTTCATCATGACACTATCCTTAGAGAGTATATTGTGGCACTAACTAACAGGTAAAAGTGCTTCAGTAGGGCTCTTTTGGCAATTCTGTTAACAAAACCCCACTGGGAAGGGTCACCTCCCATCAATCTTCTGAGCACTACTCTAATGAAGATTTATAGAGATTTTAATGTTATTTTTCAGGTTGGCATGATAAAAATGGCAGCAAACAAAAACAATGTTCAAAAGAAAAACAAATAAAAGGTTGTACACAAGAACTCATGTTTATTGCAAACAAACAAAACAAAGAGTGGGAAAGAGAGAAGATAGAGAGGGAAAAGAGAGAAAATGATCAGAAAAGCACAACATACAAGGTTAAGAATTTAAAAACGTCTTACATTCTGCCCTAATGGCAGCATAATTAATAGCAACAAATGGCCGTCTTGCTGCCTGCCGCAACCGGAGGGTATTTTTGCAGACCTGACGAGCAAATTTTGTGAAATATGTAGTATGAAGGAAGAAAGCTTGGCGGGTCTTCACTGCAGACTTGGGACTCCCAGTATTCCGTACTGGCATACCCTGCATGGCCTGTCGGGACAGATGACTTCTAACACGGGGGTCCTGCAAAATCAGAAATCAACAAACATTTAAAGAGTTCAACTTGGCAAGACACATAACCATCTGCATTGTGTTCAAATAAAAGTCTAAATTTTATTTTATTTTATTTTTGAGACAAGGTCTTACTATCACCCAGGCTATCCTAGAACTTGTTATGTACAGCCCAAGCTGGCCTCAACTCAAGTCAATCCTCCTGCCTCAGCCTCCTGAGTGGGAAAGTAATTTTTAAATTACCCCCTTGAAGTATCTGTAACATAAGAATCTACTTACTCCTAAAAGAGAGAATTAAGAAGTGTGCACTTTTGAGAACGTGGGGAGTATAGGAAGGGAACTGGGTGGGTTGTATGATATAATACAAAACCACACATACAATAGTAAGAAAGTGTTAAGGGGTTAGATTTTTTTTAAATATTAAGGAGTACTGAGATAACATAAGCCCTGAAAAAAATTAGTCTCCCCTTGGTAGACATAGGTGCATGACAGCCTCAACCTATGAGGATTTTACCAAAATGATTTTAACTATTTATTGTTCACTTCATGATTGACCCCAATACCTTTTTCTCCCACTACAAAAGTGAGGGAGAGAAAATAGGTTCAATACATGTTTACTGCTTTATGCAATAAGATGTTTTCAACACTATTTAAAAGGCTACAAACTGTTTTCAAAAGTAATTAAACTCTTTAAGCTTTCTACTTAGGCTACCAAGTCCTACACATATTATTCTTTTGTCTGAGTAATCTCATAAGACTAATATTTTGAATATCTGAAAAAAATCTGACTTGTCCCTGCACCCATCTCCACATCCACTGTGAATAATGTACTACTACGTTTAACTATACAATTAGCTTTGTTCATTTTTATATTGTCCTATACTGGTATTTCTGTTTCCAATGAATGAACCAACCATTGAAAAATGTCACATTCTCAACACTAAAAAAACTACTGTTCACATACCTCTGTAGTTGGGCTGGGAGATAACTTCTCGTCTTCTGACTGGGTAGGCATTTTCAGGCCTCCATATTTTTTCCAATACAACCAACAAGCTGCACATAATCTACATTGCATATTAGGTGGGCCCCAAGAATACCACTGGTGAGACTGTGTAGCTGAAGAAGTAGGAAAAAAGAAAACAAAGAATGCTGTGAAATTTGTGGCATCAATAAAAATATAATCAAGTATCTCCAAAATATTCCAAAGCCACCTTCAATTTACGTTATTTTCTTTCCCTAGATTATCAGCCGAACATGAACTTTTAGTATACATGTATATTTTTCAGTACTCAGACTACATTAAACCATTTATTTGTACTACATGTCAAGTACCTGTGGTGCCTATTAACAGAAGCTATTAAGTAAAGCATCTTATACATTATGCTAAGGGAATTTTTGTTTTGTTAATTAAAGATACATTTAAGGTGTGGTGGTATAGGCCTATAATCCTAGCACCTAGGACTCAGGAGGTAGGACAATCATGAGTTCAAGGCCAGCCTGGGCTACATAGTGGGACCCTGTCTCAAAATAAATACATAAATGAATAAAAAAGTCAAAAATACTTTTATTATGTACCTTTCTTGAAATAAGCCTTCAGAAAGACACTATTATTATGACTATTGTCAGTGTTTAAAATCTAAACCCAAGTTTCCAAGCTTATGGTTCAGAAAAAACAACCAGAGTTTATTTAAAGTACTACAATGGGGCCCTAAAGCCAGGAATGTAATATAAATCTGTTTACCATTTCTTTATTTTAATCAATAGACCAAATACTCATTTTAGCATTTCTTCCTTAAAAACAGAATGCCTTTCTAGACTTTAAACACATACCAAATGAGCACATATAGCAGATATCACATGTTTAAGACCTAAAACACACTGATTTACTGCTTGTCTGAACACTCCAAACCTGTGGTAGGTGTGCTTTCTAGTTTAAGCTTCTGCCATACTATGTTAAATGCATACTCATTATGGACCCAAAGTTAAGAGAGAAAACATTTATGCTGAAACAATAAGTTAACTAATTGCATACCAACTATTATAACCCTAACATTACCTTGGAATAGTCTTCCTCTGATTTGTATGTTACTTTTACTAGATCAAAATGTTGAAACAGTACACTGAAGGTGTTAACCAACACTTACAAACCAATGTTAAAAAGATAAAGTATGGGCTATTGATATAGTTCAATGGTAGGGCAGTGGGGTGGCATGTGCAAGCGTTCCATCCACAACCCCTCCCCCCAAAAGAAGGAGAAAATGGAGTGACTATTACATGCAATGCCTTTTAGATTACTGGGACTAATACATGTACTCATTGTGTGTTAATTCTGGAGGATTCCTCGCAAATAAGAGCCAGCAAGACTCTCTCAAAAAATAAAAAAATAAAAAAGCCAGGTGTGGTGGTGCCCGCCTGTAATCCCAGAACTCAGGAGGCTGAGGCAGGAGGAGTGATCCAAGTTCAAGGCCAGCCTGGTCTACATAGCAAGTTTGTGGCCAGCTTGGGCTACACAGTGAGACCCTATCTCATAAGGACAAAAATAAATAAATAAATGACTAAGCCACTACCATTTGTCTGAAGGACTCTATTTTCATTTTAATATACATGAACTTCAAAATCCAAGAATTCCCAATTCAAAGACACATGTCATGCTATCCACATAAAATCCTCACCAGAAGAATCTAATTTTCTACAAACTGTCTCTTTTTGTGCTTCCATGGTACAGAAAAATTGTTAGACACATCCCATGACCCATTTCTATAAAGTCAGGAATGTGTCTGCCTCATACCCCCTTCCTTGGTGTCAGGAGAAAATTACATAATCTGGTTTTAAAAGCTGGTGTAGAGTACAAAGCAGCTTCTCCATCCTTAAGGAAGTCAGTAGGCTTCACCTACTGTGGCTGAGAGCCACACACTGGATACAAGTAGACTTTCAGTAACCAACAGCTTCCTTCCCTCTCCAACCCCAGGCTATCTTGATCGGAAGGAAATAGGTAAAAAGATTAAAAGATTATGTTGTTACTTTAGATTTCAAATAAATACACAACGCATAACAACTACCTATCAAATCATCTCACCAACCTTACTTAACACCCAGGACACATATAATTCTGCCAGCATAGACAAATACAGAAGGGCCTAAGGCCAAAAGCAAATATCACAGACCAGCATCTCCCAAGCTGGTTCCCTCAGGGAGCCTGTCTAAGGATTATAAGTAGCATTTGCCCACACACTGGCCTTTCCTACTGAATTACTGGGGCTTTTAATGTGTCAAATGATACGAAGGTACTCCATAAGGGCATTTGGTATGTATCACAGGACCAAGTTTGGGCAAAGCTAATACAACTGTGCACAGAGTTGAGCAAACACTGCTATCAAATACTCAACAAACACAGAGGCTGCAGAAGCAAAACAAAGGAAACTTGATACCTACCTTTGCTGTGTGGTACAGAATAAGTATTTAGTGAATGGCATCCTTGTTCTTGGCAGAAGGCAAGGATGGGCACCTATTCACTTCTGAGTCACCGCCCTGCCTCTGCACAGTACTGACCACACATCTCCCAGAAGCTGCTCACCAGTCTTGCCTCACAATGCAAGACTGCTCTCGTGCTTAATCAAGGATGGGCCTCAAAAGGAAAAATACAGCCTGCTGGAACAAACTTACCATAGCAGCTTTCACAGGCTCGTCCTAAGAGAGGATTCTGGGGCTGGAACGTGGTTCCCACAGCGCCATTCATAGCACCAGGCTTGCCATTGCTGGTGGATATTTGGTTGGGATTTGGTTTGCTGCTTTCAAAGAAATGTAAAAGAAAGTGATAAAAATAATTTGTAAAACAAGTAAAAAAACTGACATCCCTTTACTAATAAATTGTAATGACTTATAATATTTAGTGAAGAAGAAATAAACTGGCAAATACAATGTTAAAATGAACCCAAATATTTCATGTTTAGAAAATAGGACTATGTAACAAACAATCTCTGTGCCTGACACTTCAAAGTAAATACAGCCTCTCTCTTGACCATCCAAATGCAATTTCCTTAGAGCATCTTCAGATGTTTTTGAAAGGTACACATTATTAAGACTTTATCACTTATCATAAATTCCCCTGAGAAAATCACTTTCTGGATTGAATAAATTAAACTAAAGGCAGTGTTGTGTGATAGAGAAAGCCACTGTAAAAGAGCTGCTAACTCCATATCAGCTCTCCAAGGGAAGAGCCCAAGGTGAAGATGCTACAGGGCAATGCAGGGCCTAGTTCTATAGCTGAGGTGCATTTCAGGAGCTCCCAAACACCTATATCCTATTTTCAGGATAACAACTCCTATTATGTTTGAATTTTTGAGGAAGATTAAATAATATTCAAAACAAGAAAAACCTGAGCATGGTGGCACACATCTATAACCCCACCACGGGGAGGTTGAGGGAGAAGGTACATGAGTTTGAGACCAGCTTGGGCTACACAGTGAGAGTGTGTCTCAAACTAAATGAATAAATAAATAAAACTTCAAAAAAAACCCAGTATATTTAAGTTTTTTCTTTTTAAGAAAATACTTTTTAGGAGGAAAAAGGAGACATCCAACAGAAGTCTAAAAGCAAATTTCCCAGAGACCAAGTAAATACAGTCACTAATTCTTTAGAAACATGTAGGCCAGACAAGACCTATCTCGGTACTGACTGTGCAAAGATAGCTAATTTGTCCCTTTTACAATAGGCTAACTCCCCTGCTTATAAGCCATGCCCAAGGACACTGCACAGGTGCACATAGTATGCATAATTCATTTAACACATATTTATTAAAAAGTGCCTAGCAAATAAAACTCCGGCCTTTCAATGAGGAGTACTCACTCTAGAGGACCTTTCAAGTCTACTTGCTAGACAAAAAATAAGAAAAATTAATTAGCAATTTTAGAAATGAATGCAGTATGACTAAATGGAGAATGTCTTCCCGTGACTACTGAAGCAATGAGATGTTATATACCTGCCAAGACTCTTGGAATTTCCGCAGAGAGTTGGATAAGGTGTTTCCTCTTGCCACAATTATATTTAAAAATCAAAGCCTCATATATAAATTTGGTTTGGCCTGAGAGCAATGACCCCACTTAATATTTCTTTTCAACACTGTTATTACAACTCCTGAATGATAACCCACCACCACCTCTACCAGAAGAAATCATTTAACCTCTCAGTGCGCTGAGGTCCCTATTCTGTAAAACAAAGCTATTATTTATACTTCTAGCCTGTGTCAGCAAGATATTTAAAGGCAAATTTGTATTTATTTATTTACAGAACCCAGGACCTGTGCATGCTAGGCAAGCACTCTAACATTGAGCCACCCTCCTAGGACTGACAAACTGGTTTTTGGAATGTATGTTAAATCAGGTGTGGTGGCTCACATCTGTAATCTCGGCCACTCAGGAGGTGGAGGCAGGAGAATCACAGGTTCAAGCCCAGAGGCAGCCTGTGTAACTCAGCGAGACCTTGTCTTAAATAAAGAACTAAAAATGGGCTGGGAGATGTAGCTCAGTGGTAAAGCTCCGGCAAAGTGTAAGGCCCTGGGTTCAGTCCCCAAGTACTGAGAGGGAAAAAAAAAGAAAGAAAGATGTTAAACAGAGTATTTTTTCCTTACAGTTTTCATTTGGAAAATGTACAAAATGAAAAGTAGTAGTTTAGAATGACTGTTTGCAAGGACATATAATATTACTGATTTTTTAAAAAGTCTACTATATAGAAATAGAAATGATTGGCCCTTGAAGTCAAATGAATGGCCAGAAGTTTCCCAGAAATATGAAAACTGTCAACATTAAAAACACAAGGCTAAATATATGTGTTGAAAAGGCTAATAATGAATCTTCAGTCGAGCTGCCTGAAAACAGAATGACAGCAAACACAAATGTAGTTAGTTGTGTGAATGAATCTAGAATGCTATTTGACTGAATCAACCAATGACCTTGATTATAATGATCGTAAAAGGAAAACAAGTATGGCAACACTACATATAGACATGTGAACCACTGAAAATATCTTCTACAAAACCAACAGTTGATACCATTGTCACAATCTCTGACTATAATACAAACATAAGTTTTTAAAGATACATTATATGAAATTGTCCTTCCTTTTAATCTAGCACACACTCCTCATGTGTGCTCCAGATTCTACCCCTCTGGCCTTCTTGTCATTGTTAGGTGCCATTAAATCGATCCAACTCACAGTGACCCTATGTTCAACAGATGAAACACTACCCAACACTGTGCTATGTCCTGCACTACTGTCAGTGCTTCTCTCCTATTCATAATGTTTTTAATGGCTGATTGTTTTTTGGGAGTGGGCTGCCGAGTCCTGCTCCCAAGCCGGTAGCAACCAGTATTCCCAGGTAGTCTCCCATCCAAGTAATAACCAGGCCAAACCCTGCTTACCTTCCAAGATCTGACAGGGTCTGATACCACATTGGTATGGTTGCAGGCCTGGTCCTCTCAAGAACTTTATACTCTTCATTTTCTTCTCTCGTTCCTCCTCTTATTTCCATTTATACATACCTCTCTCATTTTAAAAAACTCTCTAATTGCTCTCTCTCTCTCCACTGTCTGTATTTGTTTGGCTCCTGTGCAGTCTTCACCACTCCACTAAAAACCACCAATGACTCTCATGTTGCTGAGTTCCATGGCTATTTTTCAGCAGCATCTGATAATGTTAACCTCTCTCTTTCCTTAAAACACATTCCTCTCTCAGCTTCTACTATAGTATACTCACCTGACTATCCATTTTTAGCTAGCACATTCTATTTGCTCTATAAACGCTGGATTAATTCAAGGCTTGTTCCAAGGCCCTTCTCTTGCCGTTCTCCCTCAGAAATCTCATCTATGGTTTGAAACATCATTATTGTATGCTGGTTAAGCTCACACACATCTCTACCCCAGACCTTTCCCAAGTTCAAGGCCAGTATATCCAATATACATCTACAGCATATCCAAACCATTTCATTTTTGGACAGAGCAAACTCAAAATGAACTAATCTGATCCCCTGCCACCATTTCTGAACTTAGTGAATAGTAGGGCAATCCACCTAACTGTGTTAGCCAGAAAGCATGGACTCAAACTTGACACACAAAAGTCAATAACCACTTTCAGGGCCATTACTTTAGACTGAGCTAGTGTCATCTCTCCTCTCCAACAACTTCATAACTGGTCCCCCTCATCTACCCTTACTCCCCCTCCCAAAACCATTTCCCAAAATACAACCTGTGATCTTCAAGTACAAATCTGATGATGATGATACTTCTTTATTCAAAATTCATTTCCACTGCTCATCACCATACCAGCCTTCCGGAGCTCACCAGTCTCTTTTCACACCAGCCACACTACCTTTCTCTCTGTTCTTCAACTGTGCTCTGACCCAGGCCAGTTCAAATTCCCACTAATCTGGACTGTCCATTACCTATTCAGCCCCTACCCCTCCTTTTCCCCCTGCAGAATGCACTCAAGCTTATTTCCTCAAAAAACCCGTTTCCCTAGGATGTCAACATAGTCTCCAGTATGAACCCACACAAAAGTTGTCCTCTGTCACAGTACTCACCACACTGGGTCTGTACTGTGTAATCTCCTAACACTAGAACGTAAACTCCAGAGGACAGTCTGTCTTCTTAACTTTTCTACTTCTAGTACTGAATAAAAGGCTTTGAATATAATAGGCTGCCAGGGTCAAAAAACGACAGGGAAAAAAATCCTTAATCTATTATTATTATTTTTTTTAATATTCTATTTCAGAGTTAATTTGAAAATTTAAAGAGTCAGGTTCATATGCAACTCTGTAACTCAGCTGTATATTTTTCAACAATGTGTGTGTGTATAGAAACTGTCTTTATCTCCAAAAAATCTCTAAGAAATCATTTACTTAGATCAGCAGATGGAAAACTTTTTTGTACAGGGCCATGAAGTTAAATATTTTCAGTTTTATAGGTAATATAATTTCTGTCAGCTGGGTAATCCCAGCATATGGAAGGCTGAGGCAGAAGATCCACCTGAGCTGGAGGCCAGGCTGGGTTACATAGCAAAGTCTGTCTCAAAAGATTTCTGTCATACACAGTGAATTTTGACCTTGTAGCCAGAAAACAGACTTATACAATACCTAAATGAATAAGCATGTTTATGTTCCATTAAAACTTTATTTACAAGCCAGGCATGGTGGCACACGCCTGTCATCCCAGCGGCTTGGGAGGCAGAGGCAGGAGGATCACAAGTTCGAGACCAGAGGCAGTCTGCATCACTTAGCAAGACCCTGTCTCAAAAAGTTAAAAAAAAAAAAAAAAAAAAAAAAAAAGGGCTGAGGGTGCAGCTCAGTGGTCCAGCACTTGCAGAGCATGCAAGCTCGAGGCCCTGGGTTCAACCCCCTGGTAAAAAAAAAAAAAAAAAAAAAAAAATTACTTACAAAAGCAGATGATAGGTCAGATTTGACCTATAGACTAGTTTGCATACCCTTGACATAAATCCACAGAGCAAAGTCACTATAAAGCAGAACAAAAACAATTATCTGGGTAACTTGGTCAAAATCATTAAATATATGATCCCTTTAGTGGTGGCAACATTGTTAAGTACAAGAAAGCTGGTATGTTTGCTTTTGAAAGTTTAACACAGTATCTTAGGGAGTGGTCCTTTCATAAATTAGTCAAATAAGATATATAATTTAAAAGGAATTAAAAAACACTCTGCACAAAGAATTTAAAAAATAAAAAGTAATGAAAACTAAAGAGATAGAGTAATTGTGGACCCTATAAATCACATGTTTTTAAAATTAAACCATTTTCTGCTGTGAGGTATTAGATTAAAATGAAAAATTACAATTCATTGCCCTATATGTAAACACATATATTATGCAATATATGGCAACTCAGTAAACAAAAGACTAGGTATACTGTAATTAGATGTAAGAATGAGAAAAATCTTGGTGCAGCACATAGAAATGTGTAATAGATTTTATTTTAACCTCAAAACAATGTAAGATACACTATATACACAGTGCTCAATGAACTAAAATTTTCTGAACAAATGAATGATCAAATCCCAAAGACTCAACCAAGAAAAACAGAGCAAATGAAAAGAAAATTGGAATTCATTTTGATAGGGCAATGATTTATAAACTGAAAAAATAGTAACAGAATGCTAGACACTTCAAACAATTGAAACCTGCTGAACATTTACAGAATAGGACCCAAGAAAACAATGTAAAATCTTCAACCAGTAATGTGAACAATATACTTCAAAGGGCAATGTACATTACCCAAACAAAATCCAATCTATAATGCACTAGTTTCAAAAGTTTCTAGCTCTGTGAAATACACTTGCTTCAAATAAGCATTTAATTCCACAGGTTAGTTTTCTGACACTTTCCCTGCAACTCTGATAGTACAGTACCTGACATTCTTTATCTCTAGTCCTCATGTTACTCTACTTGTGGTTTCCCTTACTCGCTTTTTTTTCTTTCTAAAAAAAAAATCCATGTAGTGGTATAATAGAAAGTAAGTCACAAAAAGGTAACACACACCAAGAAATTCAAGACTGTCTGAAAATGAACAAAATGATATGTTTTATAATGACAAAATTAAGACCAAGATAAATATTTTAAAAGATTTCAATTACTTACTAAGTTGGGATATATACTTGTTTCAGTTTACTCTCAGCTTCTGCTGCTTTTAGGCGTTTCTAATTCAAAAGATGGATAAAATATTTTACATGCAATGTCTACTAATTATTAGCACTTCATTGTCTTACAAATCTCACAAGAAAATGAACATTAAAGTATAATTCAAAAATTGGTAAGGTTAAGAAGCTTTTCTTTCATATGCATGCATATTCTTAAACTATAATAACTTTTAAGAAAAGTTATTAGATTCTGAGTTACAGAACTGTAAATATTAATAATATTGTAGACACAGATTTTAAAATAAAGCAAAGAACAGCTCCATTTCCCATTCCTCCATAAGTAAATAAAAGGATTGGTGGGGGTGGTTACGGGGGATTGAACCAAGGCTTTGAGCATGCTAAGCATGCACTCTACCACTAAACTACACTCCCATCCCAAAAAGTACATTTAAAGTTAGCCATTTTTACTTTTTACAAATCAAGTGCTAGTTTATTTCTCACTTGGCTTTCCTGGAGGAAAAAGAAGACATGTAAAAGTCTTTGCTTTAAGAAAAATATTCAGACATGATTGGTTTCCAATATCCATGCAAGAGGAGGAGATTATAGCTATGGTAAGAACTAAATAAGCCTTTACCCTCAGATGTTGGACAATATGCAGTCATTTTTAATCTTGGCTGAACTCACATAACGCTGTACTGAAACCAATCAGTAGCTAGCCAAATGCAGGGAAAGGAATGGGAAGGAGATTCTGTAATCTTATCTAGACACTGCTCAACACCATAATGAATGCAAATGGGGAAGGAAGATAATACACAATGCCCCAAAATAGGACAAATTAGAATATAAGACTATCCTAGTCAGGAGAAAATAAAAACATTTAGGAGATAACTTGAAACTTTCATAACAGAGTTAAAATTTTTAGAAATAATTTTATCCAAATACTTTCAACCACCTTTGATATCACTGTCTCATCTTTAGTGACCCTTTTTGATTTCAATAGCACAGGTTTCCAGACTATATAGTCTTCATTTCAATTCAAGTTATTTCAAATCAGCATTTTCTGAATTACATATGATGCTGACATTCGAAATTGTTCAATAGGTTATAGATATCCACTCACTATTCATGACCTCAGCAACTCATGATGATCCTTTTTAAAGTGATCCTTAAAATGTATTTGTATAGCATCCAATACTCGCTGCTGTATAACCTAGATACTTAAGAAAAATAATGTATGTGTTAAATCTATTTGCCTTTTCTTTACCAATTCTGACATGTGACTATAGAAACATAAAACAAGTACTGACTAAGGTCATTTCAGGAAAATATACCTTTTCCCAAAGGTGGTTGTTGTTGTTAGGTGCCTACTTACAACAGGTGAAACACTATTGTCAGTGCTTCTCTGCTGTTCATAGGGTTTTCAAGGACAGATTGATTTTTGGGAGTGGGTTGCCAGGTCTATCTCCCAAGCCTACAGTTTCTGGTGTTCCCAGGTGGTCTCCCATCCAAGTACTAACCAGGCCCAACCTTGCTGAGCTTCCGAGATCTGACTCCACAGAGCTATGGTTCCAGGCTTCCCAAAGACAGCCATTATTATTCAAAATATGTAACTTGAGAGAGTAACCTGAACTTAGGTCATTTGGAAAGGACTGAAAAATTAAATGATTCCATACTTTAAAATAACTATGAAGAAAAAATCTTGGTGCAACCTAAACATGAAAGTATTAAGATTAACTACTACAGCTGGGTGTGGTATCATATGCCTGCAATCCCAGCACTTAGGAGGCTAAGGCAGGAGAATCAGGTTCAAGGCCAGCCTGGGCTACAGAGTGAGAACCTGCCTCAAAAAAAAAAATCCAAGTGTGATGGCACATTCCTGTAATCCCAGCAACTCAGTTGGCAGAGGCAGGACGATTGCAAGTTCGAGGCCAGGGCCAGACTGTGTAATTTAGGGAGACCTTGTCTCAAGATAAAATATTTTTTAAGAGGGGGCTGGGAGTATAGCCCAATAGTAGAGCATTTGCAAAGTATGTGCAAGGCCCTCGGTTCAAATCTCCAGTATGGGGGACAGGGGTCAGTGCCACAGAACACTATCCTAGCAACTAGGGAGGCTGAGTCTACAGCTGTACCACTGTGGCATCTGATCCTGTCAGATCTCCAACGCTAAGCAGGGTTGGGTATAGTTAACCAGTACTTGGATGGGAGAGACCACCTTGGAACACCCGGTGCTGTAGGCTTGGGAGAAGGTCTGGGCAACTCACTCCAAGAAAACAATCTGCCATGGAAAACCCTATGAATAGTAGAGAAGCACTGACAAGAGTGTTTTGTCTGTTGTACGTAGGGTTGCTATGACTTGGACACTGACTCTACGGCACCTAACAATAACAACAACTCAGGATTGCTTTGGCTGTTTGGGGTCTTTTGTGCTTACATATAAATTTTACATATAATATAAACATTATATATATTTATGTTATACATAAATATATATAATATTTATTATAGAGGGAGGCTCAGCCAAAAGGATCACAAGTTTAAGGCCAGAGGCAGCCTGTGCAGCTTACCAAGACATTCTCTCAAAATAAAAATAATTTTAAGAGGGGCTAGAGGTACAGCTCAGTGGAAGAGCATTTGCCTAGTAAGTGCAAGGCACTAGATTAATCCCTCCAGAATTGCCCAAAAGACTAACTACTATGATTAAGGTCAAAAGCTTAGGGGAGAGCTGGTAATGTAACTCAGTGGTAGAGTACCTGTGATATCTGCCCCTGTCATCTTTTGAATAAATTTATCATAATGAACACTGAAGTCTAGGACATATTGAGTGAAAATCTTAAAAAAGCATATCCTAAAGATATGAAATCATGAAGTTTAAAATAATCTAGAAAAGATAAAACAAATTTAAAATTAGTACACTAAGAAATATTAAACTATGAACAGAGTTCACTTTAATGTAATCATGTTGGTATTAAAATGAAAAAATTACCTGCTGCACATATCTGTCAGTAGTTTTCCACATGTAATAATATTCAATGATGCTAGTCAATGATTTCCAAGGGAGCTGCAAAAATATTTAACAAGAAATGAAAACAACTCACTGCACAAAGTGATGTCCTTTAAAAACACTTCTTAAAAGTAATAAAGCATAGGAGAGATTCATTCTACATACACACACACACACACACACACACACACACACACACACACGCACATATATTTGTTTGTTTTGAGATAGAGCCTCACTCTGTAGTGGAGACTGGCCTGGAACTCACTAAGTAGCCAAGGCTGGCCACGAACTCATGGCAATCTTCCTATTTCAGTCTCCTAAGAGCTGGGATTACAAATGTGCACCCCTATGCCTAGCTTAGAAAACTGAAATTAATTCTTAGCAAAAGGTACCCAAAACAAGTTATGTTCAGTACGAGATTCTAACATAATACACTCTACTTCTTCTCTATTTTTTTTTAAATTATAAATATTACAACTGATAGTATTTCCCAACTTCCTCAGCAAAGTTCTCAGTCCCATGCAGTAGTGATAGATGGGGCTGTGCATAACCTTAGAAATAGTAATGTTTAAATAGCTCAAGCTCAATTACTTTAATTTCCTTTTATTTATTTATTTTTTTTTAATTTTTGCAGTACTGGGGGTTGAACCCAGGGCCTCACACATGCTAGGCATGCTCCACCACTGAGTTGCATCCTGCCCACCTTTCTAAAATTTTTTTTATTTTAAGACTAGGTCTCACTAAATTGCACAGGCTGCCTCTAGCCTTGAATTTGGGATTGTCCTGCCTTTGTGTTGCTGGGATTACAGATATACACTAACTTCCAGGTTACAGGTTACTCTAACTTCCAAAGATGACAGCTATGAGTGGGTATCTTGTGTTGTCTGGTATTTTTCTCATCCTTTTCAAAACCAGTGTATTTTGATCTATTTTGCTATAAATAAACCAATAAGTTGTATCTCTGAAAAAGGACATAACCAAATGTGCTTCCTATTAGAAAAACAGTAAGCTTGCCTTTGCTCTTTTCCATAAATATGTCCAAATGAAATCTTACTCAAGAGCTATAATCAAAGAATATATTCAATACAAAACCAACATGTATAAATCAGTAGCTTTTCTATATACCAATAATGAACATGTTGAGAAAGAAATCAGGAAAATAATCCCATTCACAATAGCCTCAAAAAACAAACAAACAAATACCCTAAAACACCAAGGAATAAACCTAACCAAGGAGGTTAAAGATCTCTACAATAAAAAAGAAATTTGGAATTAAAGAAGACCCTAAAAGTTGGAAAGTCCTCCGATGTTCATGGATCAGCAGAATTAATACTGTGAAAATGGCTATGATACCAAAAGTCATCTCCAGATTCAATAAAATCTTCATCAAAACTATGACATTTCTTCACAGCAGTAAACAATCCTAAAATTTATATGTAAGCACAAAAGACCCCTAACAGGCAGAGCAATCCTGAGTAAAAAGGAATGCTGGAATCATAATACCTGATTCCAAGTTATACTACAGAGACATAGTAACAAAACCACCATGGTACTGGAATAAACACAGATATGTAAGACCAATGGAATAGAATAGAGGATGCAGAAATAAAACCACACAACTAAAACTGTCTGATTCTCAACAAAAATGCCAAAAATATACATTGGGGAAAGACAGCTTCTTCAACAAATGGTACTGGGAAAACTGGATATTCATATACAGAAGAATGACCCTGTAGAAAAATCAATTCCAAATGGATCAAAGACCTTAGCTCAGAAAATAATAGCAAGAATTGACAAATGGGATTTGCATCAAATTAAGACTTCTGCACAGCTAAAGAAACAACTGACTGAAGGGACAGCTTACATAATGGGAGAAAATCTTTGCCAGCTATTCATGTGGCAGAGGATTAATATCCAGAATATATAAAAAAACTCAGCCAGATGCAACAGCATACACCTGTAATCCTAACAACATGGAAGGCAGATGCAGGAGGATAGCAAGTTCAAGGCCAGAGGTAGCCTGCACAACATAGCAAGACTCCATCTCAAGATAAAAAATAAAAAAGGAGCTGGCTGTGCAACTCAGTGGTAAAGCACTTGCAAAATAAGCATGAGGCCCTGGGTTCGCACCCACAGTATCACAAACAACAACAACTCAAAACTCAAAAAATTATAAACAATCAACAAATGGGCAAATGATGTGAACAGAAAACTCTCAAAAGAAGATGTACAAATGACCATCTTTACAGCCATCAGGGAAATACTATTCAAAACTACGCTGAAGCCACATGATGGTGCACACCTGCAATCCCACTGACTCGAGAGATGAAGGCAGGAAGATCACAAGATGGAGGCCAGAGGTAACCTGTGTAACTGAGTGAGACTCTGACTCAAAATAAAAAAATTGAAAATGGGGCTCAGTGGTAGAACACCTACAAAGTATGTGTGAGGCCCTGTGCTCACCACTCCTCCCACCCACCCCCCACCACCACTGCCCAAGTACAACAACAACAAGAAACTTACACTGAGATTCTATTACACCCTGGTCAGCATGCCTATCATCAAGAAAGCAAACCACCACTCTTTGAAAAAAAGCAGCCTAGAAGTCAATGCCCACACTGTAATAAACCCCTAGAGTATATTTCAATATTCATTAAGTTTGTGTGATGTTAGTAAAATCACTATTGTTTCAAGTTCATTATTTTATGCCATCTGAGCTTGCTCTGAAGGATCAGAACATGACATCCCCAAATATATACTATAGTGGCATAAGTACTACGTTGAGCTAAAGCCAACTGACACTCACAGATGCTGGAAGATTTCTACCTTGCTCTGTGACCCTATGTGCTACAGAATAAAACACCACCCAACCCTGTGCCATGCACATGATCTTTTTATGTTTGAGCCTATTGCTGCAGCTACTATTCTCATTTTGAGTTGTACCACATCAGGGAAAAAAGACTACTTTGAGGAGACAACACATTCTCAGTCATTTCTTGAATGCCTTCCAGCCTGGGGGGCTCATTTTCTGGCACTATTATTTGACAGTCCTTCTCTGCTATTCATAAGGTTTTCAATGGCTAATTGTTTCATGAGTTGCCAGGTCCTTCTCCCTGGTCTGTCTTAGTCTGGAAGCTCAGCTAAAACCTGTCCACTACAGGTGGAACTGCTGGTATCTGAAATACCAGTGGCATAGCTTTCAGCAACACAATAACACGCAAACTCCCAGAGTACAATGTGCTGACAGACACGTAGGGGATACCTTGCTTTATCTACCTAAAAACAAGACACTTACTGCCCTGTGAGGAAAGTGGTTCCCATCACCTCATGCCAGGGAGGGAAGGGTTACTGCTCTCACTGAAGGAAGAGCCAACACCAAAATGAGTCTACACACAGACCTTGATAAGACTGACCGGTCTTCCATTACTCCATTCACAGATTTCCATACTTCTTACCCACAGTAAGAAAAAAAGTAGTTAAAGATCTAATTGGCTTTTTCCAGGTTCATTTAATAGTTTTCTTCCAAGATTAGCACATAGTATGGGGGCAGGAGGCTCCTAATGCCGGCTGGAGTTAATGGGGCCCCTTCTATAATTGGTTGCTATGAATCTCTTGGTTTTTGGAGAGCTAGCCCATTTCAAAGTTTGATTCTAGGGCACCTAGCTCCTGCAACTCCACTCTGTTGTAGTCAAACACTAGCTTTCCATAGCTGATTAAACAGCCCAAACCATTTTCCATATTTCTTTTAGCATAAACAAGCTCTTGAGTTTAGCCTATTCAATTTTATTTTATTTTTATTTTTGGTATTGAGACAGCATAGCTCAGGCTGGCTTTAAAGTCTCCTTGATCCTCCTGCCTCAGCCTTCTGTGAATGTAATATATGTAAATAAAAGTTATATACTCCTCCCCTCAAAAAAAATAATAAACTAAACAACAATAAGTACTGTCAAAGATGGCTGGGGTGGAAGGCTGAGTGGGTTATATGCTGTTGGTGGGAATGTGCAGCCACTATGCAAATCAGTATGGAAGTTCCTCAAAAACAAAACCTAGCTATATATATATATGTAATGGAATCTAAGTCAGTATACAACAGAGAAATCTGCAAATTCAACTTTACTGCAGCATTATTCACAATAGCCAAATTATGGAATCAGCCTAGGTGCCCATTAGTAAATGATTGGACAAAGAAAATGTGGTATTTATATTCAATGGAGTATTGTTCAGCCATAAAGAAGAATGAAATCAAGACACTTTCAGGAAAATGGATGGAACTCCAGATGGCTTCCATTGTATTTTGAGCCAATAATTACTACGTCAGGAGCTGGGAGAGTACATCAGTGGTCAAGGCCCTGGGTTTGATACCCAACACCAACAAGAAATTTACTGCCATAGCTTGCAAAACGAAATAATAAGGTTTACCGTATTTCTAAGACATAAAAATTTCCCACACGAATAGTTTAGATCATTTCCAACTTTCTACTTACAAAGTCTTGACGTATGTCATTGAAATCTTTGCCGTATTTTTCCAGTGCTTCTTCAAATAAGCTAGCTTCAGAGGCTGACCATTCTTCCATTTCATCTCTGCACAGAACAGGTCCTCCAAGTGGTACTAAGACACTAATAGCACTGCTCAAATCATAGCTGTGTCTATACAATGTATCCATAGCATGAAACTGTAGAAAAGAAATAAAACAGACAGGAAATGTGAATTATTTATGTACACATGCTAGATTGTTGAGGAATAGGAACAATAAAAGCCATAAAACAATTAACAATAATATACTTTTTTATTTCCTTTTGTGGTACTGGGAGTTGGACTAAGGACCTTGTACATGTTAGGCAAGTTCTCTACCACTGAGCTGCATCCCCAGCCCCTTTTACATATATTTTTTTTATTTTCATACAAGGTGTTGCTAAATTGTACAGGTTGCCTCTAGCCTCAAATTTGCCATCCTCCTGCTTCAACCTCCCAACTTGCTAGGATTACAAGTGTGCAACACAGTGCCCAACTATTTATTTTTTAGATAACAAAACAGTTAAATGCCACCAAATATTTATTTAAAATATCCCCATTGCTTTAAGAGAATACTGCCTTGTACATTTTAAGGTATGTATTTTTTTAATGCATCCATTTGTTATGGGAATCTAATCTTAAAAATCTAGGAGACCCAAAGTACTAAATTGAGAATAAAATCAAGTTCACCATCTTCTTGGTTAAAAGATACCAATGTCACTTCAATGTGTAAGTTTGGGATAGCTTTCTTTGACCAGGAAAAAACAGATTATGTATGAGAGCGTGAAAAAGATTGCTGGCACACAGACCTGCAATCCCAACAACTGAGGGGGCTAAGAAAGAAGTATCACAAGTTTCAGGCCAGAAGCAGGCTGTGTAACTTAACAAGACCCTCTCTCAAAACAAAATTTAAAAAAAAGGCCAGGGGATGCCACTCAGTGGTAGAGCACTTGCCTAGCATGCATGAAACTCTGTTCAACAGCCTAATATTGGGGAAAAAAAGAACAAAAAATGTTTTCTGGTTAGATTCACAGAATAATGTATAAGAGATGTAAATAAAATAACAGAATGAAGTATGGCGGTTAAGACAAAAAAAAGTACATATTCATGTTAAACACAAAACAAAATTATAAATCCATGTTAAAATGGTAAATTGGCCTGGCCCTATAGCTCACACCTGTAATCCCAGCGACTTGGGAGTCAGTGGCAGGAAGACTGGAGGTTTGAGGCCACCAGAGGCAGTTTGCATAACTTGGCAGGACACTGTCTCAAAATTTAGGGGGAAAAAAGGGGGGGGGGGGGCGGAGGGTATAGCTCAGGGTTACAGCACTTACAAAGGATGTGCAAGGCCCTAGGTTCAACCCTCAAGTTAGACCAAAAAATAAATAAATAAATAACTTTGTTGCCAGGCTTGCTTAGAAAAGAAAGGCCAGTGTGGATTTCTATATATTTCAAGGAAGAGAAATTTGAAGAGTAATTTGAGAAGAAGATAGGCCAGGCACAGTGGTGCACGCCTGTAATTCCAGCAACTTGGAAGGCTAAGGCAGTAGAATCTCAAATTCAAGGTCAGAAGCAGCCTACATATCCTAGCAAGACCCTATCTCAAAATAAAAAATAAAAAATGGGTGGGAAGTACAGCCTCAGTGGTAGAGCACTTGCAAAGTATGTGTGAGGCCCTGGGTTCAACCCCTAATTAAAGCCAAAAAAAAAAAAGAAAAAAAAGAAGAAAAGTACATTATATGATCAGCTTTTTACAAAAGTACCTTAGGTCTAGCTTACTTCAAAAGCATTTTTCAGGGGTGGAGGAGTATAAGTTAGTGGTAAACTGATTGCCTGGAACAGATGAGGCCTGAGTTTAATTCCTAGCATCACCAAAAGAAGGGGGGGGGGCATTTTTCTCCAATCAGAGCAATGAACACAAAACTTCAGGTTTTGAACAATCTTTGATGGCTTTTGTACTGCAAAGAAAGACTCTCCCTCCCTCCCTTCCTTTTTTCCTTCCCTCCTCTTCTCTTCTCTTCTCTTCCCCTCCCTCCTTCCCTCCCTCCTTCCTTCCTTCCTTCCTTCCTTCCTTTCTTTTTTGCAGTACTGAGGGGTTGAAACCAGGACCTTGGCCATGTGAGGAAAGCACTCCACCACTGAGCTGTATTCCAGACCCTTTTTTGTTTTTTATTTTCCAACGTACCTCAGAGTTGCACATGCTGCCTCTGGCCTTGAATTTGTGATCCTCCTGCCTCAGCCTCTTGAGCAGCTGGTATTGTAGATGTGCGCCACATACAAAAGAAATTCTCTCACAACCTGTACATACATTTGTATATACTGCAGGAAAATTGCAAAATGGGCCTATCAGCTCTATGTGTGTGCAAATCTGCCAATGGGTTTGGCACAGACTGGCTGGCAAGGTGATCCAGTCTTTTATTTTATTTTATTTTATTTTATTTTATTTTGGGTGGGGGCGATACTTAGGGGTTGAACCCAAGGACCTCACTACCACTAAACTGTACCTGCGGCCCATTTTTGACCTTTTGTTTTGAGACTGGGTCTTGCTAAATTATGCAAGATATGTCTGGCCTTGAACTTACAACCATCCTGCATCTGGATTACCCTGCATCTGCCTCCCAAATCGCTGGGATTACAGAGGTGAGCCACCAAGCCCAGCAAGGTGATCCAATCTTTGCCCAAGAAAGAACTAGTTTTGTTCCAATCCAGGCTTTCTAACACACGAATGGCAAATCTTGTATCTTTTATACACAGCACCTTATGCTACTAATTTGAAACTTCACAAGTGGGGATAACTTCACTTCTAAGCAATAGTGTCTTAAAATTTTACTTTCTGTGTGATTACTAAATATATAGTAGAGTACTGTATGTGTTAGTCAGCTTTTCCATCATTGTTACCAAAACACCTGATACAACAACTTAAGGTAGAAAGATTTCCTTTTGGCTCAGGGTTCAGAGCATCAGTCTTAGTGGTGGGAGGCACAGCAGAACAAACAGGAGCAGGGCCTGTGGCAGAGGACTTTCATATGGTGGTACACAGCAGAGAGAGCTTACTGGAATAAGGGACCAACATAAAATCCCCAGTGACTTACTTCCACCAGCGACGTCCAACCTACCAAAGTTCCACACCCTCTACCCCACTACCTGGGGTCCTAGTGTTCAAACATGAGCCTCAGGGACCATTCTATATTTGAACTATAACACTACAGAATGTTCCCTACTCTTAAAAGACCATAACATAAATTCAAATATCAACTAATATCTATTAAGAGAGAAAAGTTACTAATCAAGTGTGCATTAAAAGTGTATATTTAGCCAGATACAGTGGTGCAGCACTCAGGAAGCTGAGGCAGGAGGATCATGAGTACGAGGCCAGTCTGGACTACACAGCAAGTTCCAGGCCAGCCTAAGTGAGACCCTGTCTTAAAAATCCAAAACCGACAAAAAATTACACTGTGTTACACTAAGACATCAAATAAGGGCACAGAAGATACCTGTTGCAGAGTTGAATGCAATATGAAGAAAACACAGAACTAGCCAGGTGCGGTGACACATACCTATAATCCCAGCGGCTGGAGGGGGAGGGGGGCCAGAGGCAGGGGAATTGCAAGTTCGAGAGCAGAGACAGCCTGCATAATTTGGCGAGACCCTGTCTCAAAAGGAGTAAAAGAAATGGTCTGGGGGTGCAGGTCAGTGGTCCAACACTTGCAACACACTCAAGTGCGAAGGCCTGGGTTCAACTCCCAGTACTGCAAAAAAATAAAAAACAAAAAGCAAAGAACAAGACAAAACAAAAACAAAACAAAAAATACCACAGAACTATTTAGGTATAGTAACTATTTTAACAAGGGTTGATACCTCACTTAAATCAATTGTTGTTGTTGTTAGGTGCAGTCGAGTCGGCATCCTACTCATAGCGACCCTCATAGGGTTTTCAATGGCTGACTGTTTCGGGATTGCCTTGGGAGTGGATTGCCAGGTCCTTCTCCCATTTTTGCGGTGCTGAGAATTGAACTTGGGACTTCAGAGACTGCAGCGCAGTGCTCTACCAACTGAGCTAAATCCCAGCCCCACTTAAATCAATAGAGTGCACAAAACAAAAGCAAGTTACAATCAGCTAAGGCCACCAACCAAGTACAGTGTTTTGGTGTATACTTCACAATCAGGGAACAATTACTTCCAAATGAATTTCTTCTCACTCTTCTGCAGCAGGGGGTGGAATAACATTAGAATTGATCCTTCATGAGTTCAAGGCCATGGGCAACCTGTACAACTTAGTGACACCCTGTCTCTAAATAAAAAGCAAAAATAGGGTTGGAGGTGCAGCTCAGTGATGGAGCACTTGCCTAGCAGGTGTAAGGCTCTGGGTTGAACCCCAGTACTAAAGAGGGAAAAAAAGGAATTAGTCTTAACTCCTTGCTTGTTTTCTGCAAAATTTCAGAATCAACAAAACTCTGCTTCTCTAGCCAACTGTACTAGACTTTGTCACATAGCTATAGCATATACTTTTATACACTTTTACATTCTCTGAAACTAAATAATTACTGCTTCTGAATAACTGATTTATAAAAACTAAAAGGTCGACAGCATTTAAGGATCCCTTCAGTTAATAATATATTCCTTAAACAACTACTTTTTAACTTCCTAACTAAAGGATTAACTAGTATTCAAAGGTCAATAATTATACAATGACTGGAAATGTAGTTCAATGGTAGAGCACTTGCCAGCTTGTACAAAGCCCTGGGTTTGATCCTCAGCAATGCTTACCAAAAAAACAAACAAACAAAAAAAAAAAAAAAAAAAAAAAAAAAAAAAAAAAAATTACTAGTGATGCTGACATTCCTCAAGAGATACTCTGAAACCAAAAGTCACAGAATTAAATGTGTTTGCCTCAGAAAATATTACACCAACCACTTAAAACCTCCAAAGCCCACATTTATACCACAGCCTAAGCCAGATGCAATGGTACACGCCTATAGTTGTAGCCACTCAGAACACCTAGATGAGAGGATTACTTTGAGCCCCAAAATTAGAGACCAACCTGGGTAAAACAGTGAGACCTCATCTCAATAAACAAATAAACAAACTACAACACAGGGAAGAGTGTAGTATGACTGGTATGGGCAGAAAGTAAAAATCCACCAGTTTTATGCACTGTGGAATTTCCAAGATAATTTTGTTGAAATCAATGATAGATTTCACAAAAGAAAGCAGAAAATCACATTATTTGCTCAAGGTCCATTTTACCTACATCTTTCTAATACACATAGAAGTTTCTCTCAAATGGACTTTTACATAGTCTAACTTTCCTCTTAAAAGTCTTAAGTAAAACACAAATATAGTCTCTACAACTGAAGAGACAATATCCAATCAAGAAAATATACCTAAATGAAGGACAGAAGATATGAAAGAATAGAGTGGTTTGGCTTATAACCAGTGACTTGTGGTTTAGTGCTAAGATAACAAAATTTTGAAGAGAGATAGACAAGCTTCCGAAAAGGAATAAATAGTCAATGGTGTATAAAGTCAGAATACTGAGGGGCATGACCAAAAACTTTTGGGATAATGTGGGTTTTGTTTTTTGTTTTTTTCCCCCTAAATCTGGTGGTAATTACATGAATATGCATATGTGAAAATTACATGGTTTGCAACAAAGTGTAGAGACATTCCATACATATTACTCTATGTATACCTCACTTTAAAATAAATTTCAAAACTAAGTGTAAACCTGAAAGTCTTCCCTCCAGATATTTTGCAAAGATACCATCTTTCTAACAGCAATACATACACACATTGCAAGATCCATTCAAATTTAAATTTTAAAATCATAACCCAGCACAAGCTGTTCTCTCTGCCAAAAAGCAGTGAAGGTGTTGTCACATTTCATCTCATCCATAACAGATGGATATGACAAATAGAAATATTTTAGGAGAAAGATTGACAAGGAAATCTTGGCAGTGGGATTCACATCTTTTGTTCATTAAGCAGAATCACACTATGGTAAACTAGATTGTTCTCCAGCAAATACTCAGTTCCTCCCCTAGACCTGCACAGGAGACTCCACTGCCACTACAATGATGTTGGGCTTTTGCCATATGACTTGAATGGCCAGTAGGATGTTAAGATATGTGAAATAACAGAGCTTTGACATGTGCTTGTGCATTTTACCTTGCCCTTTTATGTTACTAACTTTTACCCAAACAGGATGAGATATACATACGGCCGAACCTGCCCCAAATGTAGCTTGGCACCTAGATTGGCCCAGTCTAGTTCGCCAGACTCCTAGACCATCTGCAGATGAGTGTATGAGAAACTAATGTTTGTGATAAGCTATTGAAACTTGGGGCAGTGTGCATTCCCATCTGAGAATAAAGAATTTATTTTAGCCAATTGCTAGATAAAGCACTTTGAGAAGACATGAAATTATCTCAATTAGAAAGAGTCATCACCCAGCCAGGTGCAGTGGCTCATGCCCATAATCCCAGCGACTTGGGAAGCAGAGGCAGGACGATCGCAAATTTGAGACCAGAAGCAGTCTGCATAGTTTAGTGAGACCCTGTTTCAAAATAAGAAGTAAGAAAATGGGCTGAGGGTACAGGGCAATGGTACAGCACTTGCAGAACATGCAAGCGCAAGGCAGAAAGAGAGAGACGGAGGGAGGAAAGGAAGGAAGGAAAGTGGGTAGGTAGGTAGGTAGGTCAGTCCATCACCTAAAGTCATAGCAGCCTGAATTCAATGATGCAGGAATATAAAGACCCTGATTTGAGACAACTCTTTTGTGTACCCCAGGGAGTCAGCTAAGGACTACATTCAGACTGTATCATACCTTACCTTCTTCTACTATCCAATCCTGCCTCCTTCACTTCTATAGTTGATCCCAAAGGACCTTCCTAATAAATTTCTCACATGAAAAGCATCATTAGAATCTGCTAGTGAACCCAATTTGTCATATGTAGCACTATGATGACAACAGCTAACGAATATACCGTATATTAAAAAAACTATTGATTTGCTCAGAAACAATTTTATAAAAACTTCACATTTATAACCCCAGCACAAATTACAACATTCAAAACACCTTATCTATTTTAAAATTATTGAGCAGAAGGCTTTTTTCCAAGTTAAAGGTGAATACCAACTTTCATAGATAACCCTCAAACTATGGTCAAAACAAAATTTTTATATATAAAAAAGAAGCATATCAAATACTTTCAACTTTTGTTGCAATAGGAGCAAAATACTGGGAAGCATCTTATCCCAAGCCTTAAAAGAAACTGTTCTACATTAAAAGAATCTCTGACAACTCCCCTCCCAAAGCAACTAATTTACATTGATGAATGTTATTTCCCTGGAAATTCACTAAAGTTTCAAATAAAATGCTACAAAAGGAACTGGGACATATAGCCAAGTTGGTAGAGAGACATATACAACCTAAAATGTTTACAATGGAAAAGATGACAAATGAAAATGGATCAGCAAAATGGTCTTTAAAAAGACGGAAAAAAGCATTGGGGCTATAGCTCAGGGGCAGAGCTCCTCGCCTAGCATGTGCAAGCCCTGAGTTCAATCTTGGGCACTGAAAATTAGTTTTAAAAAAAAGATGGAAAAAAAGAGTATCAGAGTAAACCTAAAAGAAGAGGGAACAAAACAATAAAGAGCAAAAAATAAATTACATAGAAAACATACAATAAAATAAACAGTTGGGTGTGGTGGCTCATGCAGGTAATCCCAGCACCTCAGGAAGCATAGCCAAGAGGATTTCAAGCTTGAGGCCAGAGGCCGCCTGCACAACTTACTGAGACACTGTATGAAGAAAAAAAAATTTAATGGGCTGCATGTGCAGCCCAGTGGTGGAGCACCTGCAAAGTATATGTGAGGCCAAAGTACTGTGCAAAAACAAAACAAAACAAAACAAAAACCATTAAAATCTCATTCTTTTAGACACTAATAAGAAACATCTGGCAAAGCTATCAAGGAAAAAAGTGGGAAATGATTTATGTAAAATGCCTGGTCACGAATGACAAAAAAAGGCTGAGAAACCGTTCAGGATTGAAGGGAGACCATAAAGACATGGAAACTAGCCAGGCACAGTGGCGGACACCTGTAATCCCAGCAGCTCAGGAGGCAGAGGCAGGAGGATCGCAAATTTGAGACCAGCGGTAGTCTGCATAATTTAGTGAGACCCTATCTCAAAAAGTAAAAAAAAAAATGGGCTGTGGGTGCAGCTCAGTGGTCCAGCACTTGCAGAGCGTGCAAGCACAAGGCCCTGGGTTCAACCCCAGTACTGCAAAAAAGGACATGGTAACTAAATTTCAAAAAAAGGTATTCACAAGATCTTGGGCCAGAAGAAAATTTTCTTTTGCTCCAAAGAACACTACTGGGAGCCAGGCGTGGTAGCGCACGCCTGTAATCCCAGTGGCTCGGGAGGCAGAGGAGGGAGGATAGCAAGTTCAAGACTAGAGGTAGACTGCGTAACTTAACGAGACCCTGTCTCAAAAAGTAAAAAGAAATGGGCTCAGGGCGCAGTTCAGTGGTCCAGCACTTGCAAAGCATGCAGGCGTGAGGCCCTGGGTTCAACCCCCAGTACCAGGAAAAAAAAAAAAAAAGAACATTACTGGGACAATTAGTAAAAGTAAACAAAGCCTCTAGATTAGATAAAACTATTATAACAATGTTAACTTTGTGACTCTGACAATTATACTGCAGTAACATGAGAGAAAAAGTATTGTTTTTAGGAAATATCCCACCAAATATTTAGTTATAAAGGGATATCCATTCTGAAATTTACTCTCAAAATGTTCAAAATAGTAATGATAATAATACAAATAATAATAATAATAATAATACATATCTATTGTTAAAGTTTATAGGCAGCCATTATATATTTTGGATTGAGTTCCAGCACTACACCCCAAAAGACCAGATCAAATCAGAATGGAGTCACTTCTGCTGAATGCAGCATGATGAAACCGAACAGGAGATTCACAACTACCTAGTTATGAGGCCTAGTTTACTGTAACCAACATAAGGAAGTCCCAGAGTAGAACCCAGGGCTTTGTACATCTTGAGACAGGACCTCGCTAAGTTACACAGGCTGCCTCAGCCTTCAGAATCTCTGGGCTTACAAGTGTGCGCCACCGTGCCTAGCCTCAGGAAGTCCCCTCTTTTTTAATCTGTAAAGAGCATAAATTTGCAAGACTCGTGCTCCCTGCCTATAATCCCAGCAAGGAGGCAGAGGCAGGAGGATTGCCAGTTTGAGGCTATAGGCAGCCTGTGTAAGTTAAAGAAACCCTGTCTCTGATTTAAAAAAAAAAAAAAAAAAACCTGGGTAGGGTGAGGGAGGAGTGAGTCTTAGTGGTACAGTGTTTGCACAAAGTATGCACAAGGCTCTGGGTTCAATGCTTGAGAAACACAAAAGAACATAAATTTAGATTTGGGGGGGTTTTATCATTTGTTTTCTGCAGTATTGGGGGGCAGAACCCAGTGGCGAGTGCATATTTTGCAAGCACTCTAACATTGAACTACACCCCTAAACGAGGTTTTTTGTTGTTATTTTTGTTTTTATCTTGAAAAAGGTCTCACTAAGTTACATAGACCACCTCTGGCTTTGGATTTGCAGTCCTCCTGCCTCCACTTCCTGAGTCACTTGGACGGCAGGCATGCACCACTGTGCCTGGCCTCAGGAAGTCCCTACTTCTTTAACCTTCCAAAGAAGATAAATTTGACATGAACAATGTGCTTCTTGTTCCCTGTTTCTGCTTTTTTCAGCCCTTTTCTGTCTATACAGTAAACCTCCTCTATTCAGCTTACCTGAATATTCATTCTACTTTATAGAATGAAGTATTGTATGATTCTAGAAATGTAAATAAAAGCCAATGAGATCTTTACATTTAATGTGTTGTGATTTTGTCTTTTTTTGTCTCTTGACAATGGAGAGAAAGTGACAATCCAATTGTGGTATGATGGTAAGAATTGGGGGATCTAGTTGAAGGGAATACAGGAAGTCTGTACCATTTTTATATTATTTCAAAATACAATGGTAAGATTTAAGAAATTATAATCCCAAGTTGTCATTAATTCACATTTGTAAATCTAAATATTTTTTTTACCATTAACCCTAGACCAAGTATTTAGTACAATTTTCATTATATGCCTCCCCAAGTGCAAATCTATAGTGATTTTCTGAGGTTTACTGTACTAGTGTTGAAATTCATGGAGAAAAAGATTAAAAAGGCAGTATCTTCCCCCAAGACACTAGTTTACATTTAAATTTAAGAAAAAGATGGGCAAAAAGACACAAGCAATTCTCTTAGAACAGTCTGCAATGCCTCCATGCTCAGCTATAATAGACCATCAGATATAAAGTATACCTGATATAAGCTGAGAGAGGTGGTGCACTCATGCAATCGCAGCAAAGAGGAGACTGAGGCATGAGGATCACGATTTTGAGGCCAAGCCAAGCTAAACAGACTGTCTAAAAAAAAAAAAAAAGGGAAAGAAAGAGAGAGAAAAAAAAGAGTGTGCCAAATGTAGAATATTATTGCCTTAATGATGTATTTAGCAGGAAGGAAAACTTCATGTTTCATACATTATAATGAAGTGGTAGTCCATTAGTAGGAATTCTTTCTTGTTTTGGTTTGGTTTGGTTGTTTGGTTTGGTTTTTAAAGGCAGGATCCCACTGTGTAGCCCAGGCTGGCCTGGAACTCATTATGCAGACCAAGCTGTCCTTGAACTTAGAGCAATTCTCCTGCCTCTGCCTCCCAAGTGCTGGGATTACAGATATGTGCCACCAAACCCAGCTTCATTAGTAGTAATTCTAATTTTATAGCTTGGAAACATGAACAGTACTCATAATTTTTAGAATATTGAATTTTTAAGTTATAGGAATGCTCATTTTATCAATTTTATGTTCATTTTGAGGGCTAGATTTCTAATGTACACCTAAATTAAAATTATCAGTCAAGAGATTATAATAAACTGGGTGCGGCATACCTGCAGGTCCTAGCATTCATGATTCGTGTGGCTGAGGCCAGCCTGCGCCACATAGGAAGATCTTGTCTCAAAAAAACCAACTAACGGACCAACAGTAAGATTTATATAACTGCAGTGGCTTCCAAACTATGCTCAAATTCCCAGTATCCCCAATATCCTAAATAAAACCCATGCTTTGAATGTTGTTGTTAGGTGCTGTTGGGTTGGTGTCTGACTCATAGCAACCCTACATACAACAGGAGAAACACTATTGTCAATGCTTCTCTGCTATTCATAGGGTTTTCAATGGCAGTTTGATTTCTTTGGGGAGTCGGTTGCAGGGTCCTCCCACACGTACAGCACCTGGTGTTCCTAGGTGATTTCCCATCCAAGTACTAACCAGGTCCAACCCTGCTTAGCTTCCGAGATCTGACGGGATCGGACAGCACAGTGCTACACTGCAGGAATGCCTTGAATAGGATTCAGAAATAAAGGTAAGTGCATGATTAATGCCTAGGATCTCTACAAAGAGTTGATATCTGAAAGATAATATTGCTGTTGACTAAGTCAATGTTCCCTTAGGAAAGCAGATTGTTTTTTTAAACTATTCTTTGTTGTTTTTTCTTCTTTTTCTTTCTTCCTCTTTTTTTTTTTTCTTTTTTTTTGGTGGTAACTGGGGATTAAACCTAGCTTTGCAGGAGCTAAGCAAGCATGCTGCTATAAATTATTATTGATGGAAAAATATTATTGTAAAGAGTATGGCTTGTTTTAAGGGCAAGAATATCATCTTATAGGAAACATCCTTTATTCAATCATATTAAATATTACTACCGTGACTTCCTTGTAACACTTAGATTAAAAGGCATGGTTAATCATAACCTAATAGCCATATTCAAGCCTGGTAATCTAATATGACAGTCACTTTGGCATCATAAACCTTCTTTTAGACAACCAATAATACTACAAAGCCAGAAGTAACTGAGATTTAAGAAAGATTAGGTAGAAAAAGACATGTATGTCATTGTTATAATCATCTTCTCAACAATAACAACTCATTCATTGAGCTCTGACATCGTGCCAGATACTGCTCTGAATGTTTTTCAAGTGTTATCTCATTTGCTTGTATGCTACAAGAGAACTCAGAGGCACGCTTGTCCTGAGACTGGAAACAGGGTCCTGAGGTCTTATTCAAGACTTGGGGTCACTGCCTGCTTTCTTTCCCAGTGTGGGGCCTCAAGGACCAGGGGCCAATGTTTATGAATGTTATCTTAAATGAAAGTGCATAAACTGTTGGATAAATCAGTAGAGCAGACAATATGACAACCAATAGGCATGTCCCCACTGCCCCAACTCTGGGGAGTTAATGTGGTTCCATCAAGTCCTGTATCTTTAGTAACATGTATCAGCAATTTAGCATGTCTGTGTACCTTCTCAATGACCATTCATAATATTCCTGAAGCAAAACAAGCAAGTCTTATTAATATTACCATTCTAGATAGCCAGGTGCCGTGGCGCACGCCTGTCATCCCAGCTGCTCGGGAGGCGGAGGCAGGAGGATCACAAGTTCGAGACCAGAGGCAGTCTGCGTCACTTAGCAAGACCCTGTCTCAAAAAGTAAAAAAAAAAATGGGCTGGGGGCGCAGCTCAGTGGTCCAGCACTTGCAGAGCATGCAGGCACGAGGTCCTGGGTTCACCCCCCAGTACCGAAGGAAAAAAAAAAATTTACCATTCTAGATGAGGAAACTCAAACACAAGTGTGCTAAGTTTTAAATTGCATACAGTGCATACAGTGACATGAACTATAGAGCAATGGGGAGAAGGAACTATGGAACCAAAAACTTGTATCCATTTCTACATAGCATTGTACTTTTGTTCACAGCATTATAAACAATAGCAAAAAGACTCAACTGAAGTGTCTATTGATGGATGAACAAAATGTGCACATGCATACAATGGATCATTATATGGAGCATTAAAGAGGAAGGAAGGAAATTCTGACACATGGTTCAACATGGATGAACCTTGATAAAACCAAGGATAAAAAAACAAATACAACATGATTCCACTTACATGAAGTACTAGAGTAATCAAATTCATAAAAACTGAAAGTAGAATGGCAATTGCCAGAGGTGGGGGTAAGTGCAGGGCTGGGGTCAAGGAGCAGAAAGTTTCATGAGCCACAGCGCCCAGCACTTAAATTTTGTGTGTGTGTGTTGGGGGGGGTACTGGGGGTTGATCCCAGGTCCTCACGCCTGCATGCTTTGCAAGTGCTGGACCACTGAGCTGCACCCCCAGCCCTTTTATTTTTTTTCCTTACTTCCTGAGACAGGGTCTCGCTAAATTACATAGACTTCCTCTGGTCTTGAACTTGCAATCCTCCTGGCTCCACCTCCCAAACCGCTGGGATTACACACTTGCGCCACCACGCCCAGCTCCGGCACTTAAATTTTTTAAAGAACTGAATTCCATGCTTAAATCTTTCTATAATTCATAGTCTTCAAACTGTGTGTGTGTAATTCTGGTGATGTAGGTTGAATATCATTTCCTATGAAATGTTTTGGATTTCGGATTCTTTCAAATTTTGGAATATATATACATACATAATGACATCATTCTAGGGATAGAGCCCAAGTCTGAAAGGAAAATTCATTTGTTTCACATATACTTTAAAACACCTAGACTGAAGGTCACTTTATACATTACTTTTAATAACTTTGAGCATGAGACAATAATTCATGGTGTGGAATTTTCCGCTTAACAATATCATGTCAGTGATCGGAAGGTTTTAGAACTTGGAGTACTTTGTATTTTAGATTTTGAAATCACAAATGCTCTACCTGTACAAGGAAAATTAGAATTCAAATATACATCACTCTTGGGCTGGGGATACAGCTCGGTGGTAGAGGCCTCACCTAGCATGTGCAAGGCCCTGGGTTCAATTCCTAGAACAACCAAAATAAATAAACAACCACAAAAATGTCAAATATGGAGGAGGCAGGTGGATTGCAAGTTCAAGGCCAGAGGCAGTCTGTGTAATTCTGGCCTCAAAATAAATAGCAAAAAGTAGCCAAGCGTGGTGGAGCACACCTGTCATCCCAGTGGCTCGGGAGGCAGAGGCAGGAGGATTGCAAGTTCGAGACCAGAGGCAGTCTGCATAACTTAGCGAGACCCTGTCTCAAAAAGTAAAAAAAAAAAAAAAGGGGGGGGGGCTGGGGGTGCAGCTCAGTTGTCCACCACTTGCAAAGCATGCAAGTGCGAGGCCCTGGCTTCAACCCCCAGTACCGCATAAATAAATAAATAAATAAATAAATAAATAAATAAATAAATAAATAGTAAAAGGTTAAAAACTGAGTTGAGGGTATAGCTCAGCGGTAGAGTGCTTGAACAGCATGCATGGGGCCCTGGGTTCAACCCTTCATACTACAAAAACAACCCACATCGTTCTTAGTAATGAGACACTCACAGTAAAAGATTTGCTGAAATTATGAAACAAATACAAGTGATAGACTCCAATAACCTACTTTAAGAATCTGTGTTTCAGAGGCAGAAATTGATTCATTCTCAAATATTTAGGGAATATCTACATATCCCTGGCACTATGTTTGGTGCTACAGATTCAAAACTGAAGAAAAGCAGATTCAGTAACTTGCTAATAGATGTTGTTGTTGTTGTTGTTAAGTGCTGTCGAGTCGGTATCCGACTCATAGCGACCCTCTGTACAACAGGGGGAAACACTATTGTCAGTGCTTCTCTGCTGTTCATAGGGTTTTCAATGGCAGATTGATTTTGGGGAGGGGGTTGCCAGGTCCTTCTCCCAACTAACAGATGTTACATTCTGGTATATGAGGAGTAGGAAGGACAGACAGAGACATTAATCTTAAAAAAAAAAAAAAAGAAAAAAAAAAGACTAATATGGAAGGAAGGTGGATGGTTCTCTACCTAAGCATATCACAAAGTGACCTACCCTAGATAGATTAGCCAAAATTTGAATAAAAACAGCTAACTATGTCGGGCTGAATATGCAAAAGTCTGGTGGCAGGATGCAAAACATGAAATCCAAGAAAGGAGACAACCTGCCTGGAATCCAAAGGACACTATGTGAGCGAAGGGGCCAGAAACAGGCAAAGCAAACTCCTGTAGTTTTATTGACTATAATAATGACCTGGATTTTTATCCTAAATTAAAAGGCACTAAAATGACACAACCTGTAGCCGTACTACTGTGACGTCTGATCCCTTCAGATCTCGAAGCTGAGCAGGGTTGGTCCTCGTTAGTACTTGGATGGGAGACTGTTAGGGAACACCAGATGCTATAGGTTTTGGAGAAGGACCCAGCAACCCACTTCCAAAAAAAAAACAATCAGCCATTGATAATCCTATGAATAGCAGAGAAGCACCTAACTACCACCACCACAACAAAACAACATAAGGTAGGAAGTAGCAAAATCAGTTACATTTTTCAATGATCAACATAACATAGGAATTGTTAGGTGCTGTGGAGTCGGGAGTTGGTATCCAACTCATAGTGACCCTCATAGGGTTTTCAATGGCTGACTGTTTCGGGATTGCCTTGAGAGTAGATTGCCAGGCCCTTCTCCCATTTTTGTGGTGCTGGGAATCGAACTCGGGACCTCAGAGACTACAGTGCAGAGCTCTACCAACTGAGCTAAATCCCAGCCCAACATAGGAATTAGAGATGCTCTAATACATGATCTTCATCCTACTAAATCAATATAGCTTAAACTTTCTCAGAACTAGACTCATCATTAGGAAACCTAGGTTTCTATTCCTGTCGCTAATTAAAAATGAGTCTTCATTACAATTTGTTCACTGTTTTGTGCCTTGAAATTTGTCACCCGGAAAATACTTGATCCTTAGTTTCTAAGGTGCTAAACAACTGAAACAACACTTTTTCTTTAATGCTTTTCCCCAAATGACTTAGTCCTCAGAGTCCAAGCAAAAGAGAAAAGCCAGTACTTCTACTTCTCTAGAGATAAGGTTATATTGCAGCAAAAGGTCACAAACAATCCTCTGATACTCTGCCCTTAGGCTGTGAGGGGCAGGCCTGGTTCTGGTCAACACCACAAACAGGGAGAAACAGGCTGGAACTTGTACCAACTCCAGCCAGGCACTGCAAAGTGATATTTTAGTCAACGACAGATAGTACACGTCATTATAGGACAGTGGTCCCATAAAATCATGGTACCTAGTGGCACCACAGCCATTTAGTTTATGTAAGCATACACTATGATATTCATACAGTGACAAAATGGCCTAACAATGCATTTCTCAGAACCCATTCTTGTCATTAAGCAAAATATGACTATAATAGTTACAAACCAATTCAAGATATCTTTTATTCAAATTTTGATGCTCTAGATTGGACTGGCAGGTAATTAATATGTTGTTGTTAGGTGCCGTCGAGTCAGTCTCTGACTCATAGTGACCCTAGCTTCCGAGATCTGAAGGGATCAGATGCCACAGTGGTACAGCTGCAGGTAGTAAATAAGGTAGACATTGCAAATTGACTTTTTTCCCTTCGCATATAGTATAAAATATACTTCATATTTTAATGAAACAAGGGTGAAATGTATGAATCCTCAGGGTTTCAATGTTTCTAATAATTATAAATCTTACATATCTTAGCAGTATTTGAAATGCACAGTTGAGATGTATTTATAATAGACATCAAAATGGGTACATTAGAACTAGTGATGTGCAAATTACTTGTTCCCAAAACACTGGTGATGAACCAAGCAACATAAGGTATCTTAGATGAACAAAAGTCGGAGCAGGAATGGTGAAAGCCCACTGCAGTTCATTCACCTAAGTCATAAGGACAATCATCCACATTAGGATTCTAGAGTTCTAGGAATACCACAGTTAGGCTCTCTGCCCTTTGCAGCAGGAGGCCTTCAGAGACATGGATTGGTTACCTATCATAAAAAAGCCCAGTCATTAGCCTAGGTATGTCAACATTGTAAGTAAAGACCCTAACTCTCTAAATGTGAATCCATTTTCATTTAATGGCACAGAACAATCTAGCAACCTTTTGAGTGTTCTTTCTGGTAAGCAATCTCCTAAACTCACTGTTGTTGGTTGTTGGGTACCATCAAGTCGAGTCCGACTCATAGCAAGTCTATGTACAATAGAACAAAACATTCCCCAACACTGTGCCATGCCTGACACTGTCAGTGCGTCTCTACTATTCATAGGGTTTGCCTTTTTTCTTTTTCTTATCTTTTCTTTTTTTTCCTTTTGCATTTTTACTGGAAATTTTCAATGTATAACTTTACGAGTCTCATGACACTTCCATACACGCATTTCACTGTACACTGCTCATGATCACTTCTCCCTCCTGATCACATGTCCTCTCCTGACACCCCTCCCCAAGCCCCTCCGCGCATAGGGTTTTCAATGGTTGATTATTCCAGGAGTGGGCTGCTAGGTCCTTCTCCCATTTTTGTGATACTAGGAATAGAACTCGGGGCTTCAGAGAGCGCAATACAGCATTCTACCAACTAAGCTAAACCCCAGCCCAAAAAGCCAAGGAATTTAGATGTTACAGACAAGAAAAGTACATCTTCTTCAGTACTACCTAATCAAAGACAGACAGCAATGGTAATTTTTAAACCCAAGTTATTTTAATGAAAAGGAAGCAAGGGAGGGTAATAAACCATAATGTGATAGACTGAATGCCTCAGTAGGAGTGAAGAACAGATCCAAAACATGTGTCTGAAATCAACAATTCAACATGATACCACACTACTGCCTGAGCCCCTGGGCGTACTTTTGCATAAAAAAAAAATCATTACAGCCATAAATAAGTTAAGACAACATAAGTGATACAAAAGTGACCTCCAAATTTCTGAATACTAAAAGAAACAAACAGAAGGAATAAAAATACTGGAGAGGAGGAATGTGTCTTCCTAAAATGAACATAAAAACAAGTGTTACAGAAAACACACACGATGATATTTAAACTAAGGTGTATCCGTGTCCTCTTTAAAATGTTTCTCTTACAGATAGCACTGGTTCTGGCATGGTGGCCCACACCTGGATTCGCAGCTACTCAGGAAGCTGAGGTAGGAACATCAGCTTGTGTCCAGGAATCTGAGACCATCCTGAGCAACATAATGAGACTCTAGCTTTAAAATACATGAGCGTGCACGCGCGCGCGCACACACACACACACACACACACACACACACACACACACACACACACACACACAGGCCCCTTCATTAATAGAAACAAACATTGAACTCTGTCCTTTTCCTAAAGAAATTTACTTGCTATCCTGCACATTCACCAGCAGTGGGAAGCAGAGAGTCATTCCAGCTGCAAATTAGGCTGCACAAGCATTCTGCATCCCTAAGACCCACCTTCAGGCAAATCAGACCCAACCACCAACTGCCACAGGAGCTCTGTACTGAAGCAGGAACAGGCTTTTTCACTCATTCCTCAACCAGGGCAGAGAAAATTTGCTGAACTATAACAGAGATAGCATCCTCAGTTATAATCTGAGAAACATTATCTACACTAATTAAAATATAAGGGACTGATTACATAAATAATAGACTAGATATACAATGCAATAATATTCAACATTAGGAAAAAAAAACTTCCCAAGTTCTTACAATAATAAAAAAAAAAGGATTAACTGGGGGTATAGCTTAGTGGTAGAATGCATGTTTAGCACATACAAAGGCTTCGGTTCAATCCTTACTGTTGTTATGTGCCACTGAGTCTGGTCCAAATCATAGTGACCCTACGTACAACAGAATGAAACACTCCCAACACTGTGGCATGCCTAGCACTACATCAGTGCTTTGCTATTCATGGGGTTTACAATGGCTGATTGTCTTGGGAGTGTGCTGCCAGGTCCTACTCCCATTTTTGCGGGACTGGGGATTAAATCCAGGGCCTCAGAGAGTGCAGAGTAGCACTCTACCGACAGAGCTAAACTCCAGTCCCATGATTTAGGACCAGGCTCCTTCCATGTCTGTGTTGTTGTTGGGTGCCTTCAAGTCGAGTCCAACTCACAGTGACCCTCAGAGAGCTTTTCTATGGCTGTTTTTTGGGGATTGTTTTAGGAGTGGGCTGACCATCCTTCCCTCATTTTTGCAGTGCTAGTAATTGAACCCAGGACAGAGCATCACTCTACCAACTAAACTAAACTCCAGCCTCAATCCCTACAACCACCTCAAAAAAAAAAAAAAAAAAAAAAAAGAAAAAAGAGTTTATGTTATACAGTTAGGGGAAACATGGGGAGAGGGGGGAAAAGTATAAAACTGCATGTTTTAAATGACCTCAACTCAGGCTGGAGATTTAGCTCAGTAGTAGAGCGCTTGCCTAGCAGGTGTGAAGACCAGGGTTTGACCACCAGTACCAAAAAGACAAAAAACACAAGACGAGAGAGAGAGAAAGAGAGAGAGAGAGAGAGAGAGAGAGAAAAGACCTCAACTCTGTTAAAAACAAAATACACATAAGACTTGTCTTATCAGTTACCAAAGCTCATTGTAATGTGGTATTTACTAGGGGACAGATAGATCAACAAAACACAAGAAAACAGATTAAGAATCTAGAAGCAGACCCAAGTATATCTAGGATCTTGAAATATGATTCAGGGGACTTTATAAATCATGAAGAAACAACAAATTCAATAAACGATATTGGAACAATTAATTTAAAAAATGGGAAAAAAATTAGATTCCTACCTCCCTCCACTCATAACTCCAAGTCCTAACTATGAAAACATATTAAAACTATTAGAAAAAATAGGACACTAGCAGAACTCCATGCAACCACAGAGGCAGAGACGAGATTATGCAGATTGGATTGAATTAAACCAAGGAAGTCCAAATAATGCCAGCAATCTAAAGCAAGGAAGAAGAATGAACATGGCCTTGATAGCACTTTGAATATGGACTTTCAGCCTCCATAACTCTAACACAATAGATTTATGCCATTAAGAAAACAAAGCAAACAAAAATAAAAAGCAAAAATAGAATGCTCTTACAAGTGAAGAATAGATAAGACTATGACTTAAAATTATGAAGAATAAAAACTCTGTAGAACCAATAAACATGAAAACATTAGCCAGGCATAGTGGTGCACACTTGTAATCCTAGTGACTCAGGAACCAGAGGCAGGAGGATTGCAATTTTGAGTCCAGAGGCAGCCTACGTAAATTAGCAAAACTCTGTGTCAAAATAAAAGTAAAAAATGGGCTGGGGGTGCAACTCAGTGCTAAATGCTCACAAAGCATGCATGAGACCCTGGGTTGAACCCCACAGTACCACCAAAAAAAAAAAAAAAAAAAAAAAAAAAAAAAAAAAAAAAAAAAAAAAAAAAAAAAAAAAAAAAAAAAAAACCAAGAAAGAAAATGTACGTAATTTCATTAAAGGAAATAGAAATTGAGAAAGCATTGGGATAATAAACACTAAAAACCTGAAAACACCAATTGTTAGAGATAATGTAAGGAAATAGATGAAGAATGAAAAATATAGGGGTGGGGGGATATGACTCAGTAGTAGAACAGATGCTTTTAGTATGCACAAGTACCTAGGTTTGATTCTCAGAACTGCAAAAGAAGAAAAAAGAAAGAAGAAAGCAGATCACTATGTAACTGCATGTGAGATTATAAATTTCTACCAGGGTGTATGGAATAATTTGGCTATACGTATGGTCAAATTCTAAATGAGCAATACCGTATGAACCAACATTTCCATACTACTTACAGCCTGGGATACTTGCACACATGCTCACAAAGGGATGTAGTAGAATTTTCAATGCGGTATTGTGAGTAGCAGCAAAAGAAAAATGGTTAATGTTCATCAATAACAGAATATATAAATAATGTAGGACGGTACCGGGGTGCACCCCTATAGTCTCAACTACATGGGAGGCTGTGGCAGAAAGATCACTTGATCCCAGGAGTTCGGGGCCAGTCTAAGCTTGGGCAACAGAGCAAGATTCCCATCTCTTAAAAATACTACTACTGGGCCGGGAGTGGTGGCACATGCCTGTAATCCCAGCGGCTCGGGAGGCAGAGGCAGGAGGATCGCAAGTTCGAGACCAGAGGCAGTCTGCATAATTTAGCGAGCCCCTGTCTCAAAAAGTAAAAAAAAAAAATGGGCTGAGGTGCGGCTCAGTGGTCCAGCACTTGCAGAGCATGCAGGCGCGAGGCCCTGGGTTCAACCCCCAGTACCGCAAAAAAAAAAAAAAAAAAAAAATACTACTACTACTATGATTAATGATGATAGTAACAATAACAGTAATTAATAATAATTATGTAGGTTATATGAAATAACATACTAATAATACAAATCAGTTCAAATGAACTAGGTTTATGTGTTATTAACCAGACTAGATTTCAATAATAGGTGAAAGGAAAAACATTACATAGTAAATTTAGGGACATGCAAAATGTTTTTGGTTATGTATAAATACATAGTGGAAATACAAAAAATAGACTATGCACATAACAGATTTATTATAGCAACTACCTCTTGAGAGGAGGCAGAGGTGAGTGAATAGAAGGTAGAGATGGAAGAAGAGGCTCAGGATACAAAGAGAGTATTAGAGACTTCAACATTAACTGTGATAGCAAAATTTTTTAATCTGGAAAATTGAATATTAAAATCTTCTTGAAGGATTATTATGTGGAGTTTTATTACAATATCCTCCTTAGAATTTTGAGATTTGTTTTTATTCTTGCCTATGCTGCACAAAAACAGGAAAAAAAAAAACAAGAAAAAAAAGGAAGCATAATAAAATGGTAAGAACATTCTACTCTGGTAATGAGAGTAAAGCTTTTTTTGACTGCTGCTTGCTTTTTAATTTTTCACAATAAGCATAAACTAATTTTAGAATTTGGGGAAAATAGTTTTGAATAAAGAAAAATACACAGATGGTGATTAGAGTCCATATAGTTCTAATTTATAAAATGTCTGACTTTTGATGGTTCATAGAAACATATTAGCACTCTTATTTATATGGTACAATATTCTTCAAGTTCTAAACAACCAAAATATATAAACCTATTTTGGAAATTCTAAACTTTTGCATAAAATACTAATGTACCAAAAGAGAGTAAGACTTTCTTCTACAAACATTCTAGTCTTTGACAAAAGATAAAATCCCATAATGGATACAGCCTACTAATAAATCCATCACAATCTATAATTGTACAAAAATACACAGACAACATAGGAAACAAAGTTGATATTCATTCCAGTACAAGTGTTTCATTATCATAATAACATTTTGTGGAAAGCATCTCAAATTGGGATATAATCAGAAAGTAATAAAACCCATCACTGTATTCCATTTAATTAGAAAACAACATTAAAACTTTTGTTACATGTAATGAATATTGGTCAACGGCATAACTTCACCAAACTTCCGTGTTATCACCTGTAAGACAACCATCCCACCATGCCTCTCACAAAAGCTTGTGGATATCAAATCTGTAAATGACTTCAAGTGAGAAAAAACCTACAGGTCTACTTTTTTGGAGGGCATGGAGAAAAAGAATCAAGTGATACCCAATGCTCAGCCAAAGTTGGTACTAATAGTATAAACAAACTGAGTAAGGGAAGCTTGAATTCATCACCAAGGAAAAACCATAAATAGATTTAGAAGACAACGGCCATAATGTAAAGAAATAATAAAATAATCTTTCTGATGAACAGATAAAAAAACTTTAAATATTGATATTTACGCATTAATAAAAAGGCAAGTGCAGTGACACATGCGTGTACTCCTAGCACTTGCAAGGCTGACGCAAGAGGATCACAAGTTTGACGCCAGCCTTGACCATACAGGACCTGTCTAAAAATTAAAAAAAAAAAAAAAAAAAAAAAAAAAAAAAAAAAAAAAAAAAAAAAAAAAAAAAAAGGTTGATCCATAACAACAGAATAACTCTTAGAGCAATGGTCTCAAGATGTGATCTCATGCACATAAACAAATTGTAAAACATTATATCTGATCTACAATTATGTACATATGTAGATGGAACATAGAAAAGAAGCACAATACTAAAAACAGATATGTCCGAATGGTAATGTGCATCCCTCCCAAATACTTTTTAAAATCACTTTATACCTACTCCATAAAATAGTCATTTTTACTTGTTTCACCTCACAAACAAAAGAGGCGACTCAGAGACCCAGTTAACCAAATAGTCAACTCAAATCAACCTAGTACTCAATAGGACTAAGAGCCTGAAACATCTCCAGTCTCCAATATTGCTATAATGGTTTTACATAACAAATAGTGAACAAATAGTGAAAGGACAACCTCAAACTTCAAAAAGAATCTTACCAAGGTGATGTCTCGGGAAGCTGCAGCTGCACTCATATGCAAGCTAGGCTGCCTCACAGAACTGCTGCAATCAAGGGCTCGAGCAAATGTCCCAACAGCACTACATAAACCAAAAGGAAACAAAGGAAAATTTAAGCCTCTGTTATTGTATGTGCTTTGTTTGTTTGTTTCCTGGTTTTTGAGACAGGGTCTTGCTGTGTAGTCCAAGTTTGCCTGGAACTCACTATACATACCACCCTGGTCTTGAGCTTGCATCAATCCTGCCTTAGACTCTGAAGTGCTAGAATTACAGGTTTGCACCATCACATCTGGTTATTTTATGTTTTAAGTGGCACATTAAGTAGTGAATGAAAATTTGTAAAATATAGGCACAACAAATTGTTGGGTATTTGAGTCTCAAACAAAAGTAAATAAATAAAAATAAAAAGTATTCTCTCTGTAAAAAGATGTAGTACAAACCAGGGTCAACGGAACACGTCTGTAATACTAGCAACTCAGTAGGCTGAAACAAGGATCACAAATTCAAGGCCAGAGGCAGCCTATGTAGCATAGTGAGACCTTATCTCAAGATAAAAAATAAAAAATTAGTCTAGGGATGCAGCTCAGTGGCAGAACACTTGCAAAGTGTGTGCAAGGTGCTAAGAAATCCCCAAGTACCCCAAAAAAACTTTTTAAAGACTTAGTAAAAATTGAATAACCTCAAATCTGAAAATTTAAAATGTTCCAAGACCAGAAACGTTGAGCACTGACACACACTAGTGGAAAATTCCATGCCATGAAACTTTGTTTCATGCACAAAATTATTAGCAATATTGCATAAAATTATTTCCAGGCTCAGTGTATAAAATGTATATGAAACCTAAATGAATTTCATGTTTAGACTTGGGATCCATCCATAAGATACCTCATTATATATGTGCACATATTCCAAAATCCAAAAAAATCTGAATTCTGGTTCCAAGCATTTTAGACAAGAAATACTAGCCTGTAACTGACAAAGTAGTTCATCATATATAGCTAACTATAATTCCATCAAGAAAAAATACCCTGTCTGGACATGAAGAAGGAAAAGTAAGACCTATTATAAAATGCCATGGAGCAAATCACTTGATATTCAAATTTTCTCAAAAAAATGGACAGTAAGTTAGCTGGAGAGTTTGACTATTACTGCAAAGCAAGTTCTGACCACTTTTTAGCCCTATTTGTGAAATCCTAGTAACATTTTTTTCCTTCAAATGAGATATCACTAATGATGGCAATCCCTTCCTGTAAGGGCTCCATATATAGATTTCTACTAAATCCCATTAAAAAAAGCAACAGTGCTTTTCAAACAGTGCTGATTTTCACTTACAATGATTTACAGAGCCTTTCTATATGTAAAGAATGTTAACCTCAAGAGGTCCCAGCATTAAAGATGAGACTCACTGATTACTGTTGGGATTTTAAACATGCTAGTTGGTGAAAAGACTTCAAAATTTTAATTAAAGTATAACACATATGCAAAAAACACTACCACAATGAACAGTTATTTTGTTACCACAAAGTGAACACACCCAGTCAGGCTCCATGGCATACATCAGTAATCTCAGAGACTTAGAAGACTTAGGCAGGAAGATTACAAGTTTGAGGCCACAGGCAGCCTATGTAACTTAGCGAGACCTTATCTCAGAACACAAATTTTAAAAATGGGGTAGGAGTACAGCTCAGTGGTTGAATAAAAAGCTTGCAAAAAGCATGCATGAGTCCCTGAGTTCACCTTCTCAGTACAAAAACGAACAAACAAAAAAACCATTTCAAAAAGGGTGTGTGGGGGTAGTGTGCAGGTATACATTAATGGTAATGCACTTACCTAGTACGTGTGAGGCCCTGGATTCAACCTTCTAATCCCAGGGAGAAGAAAGTAAACACACTCAGATTCTAACCCATATCAAAGTCAAGAAACAGAAAGTTAGCTGAGTGTGGAGGTGCATATCTATAATCTGACCATTGAAGAGACTGTAACAGGAAGGTCATGAGTTACAGACCAGGCCAGCTTGTGTTACATAGCAAGACATTGTCTCAAAAAAGAAGAACAAGAAGAAATGAAAGGTGACCAACACCTCTACTGCTCTTTCTCAATTCCTACTCCCACACTCCTTCCCAAAAGGAACCACCATCCTAGACTCTAATGTAACAGATTAGTTTTGCTTATATGAAATTACGTGTATGGACATTTTGTTCTTGTTGTTTTGAGATAGGGTCTCACATGCAGCTAACTAACATGCTAGCCTGGATCTCACCATGTAGCCCAGACTGGGTTTGAACTTAACAATTCTTCTATACTTAGACTTTTTTTTAATGTCTGGCTTCCTTTCATAGTAAGGTCATCTATGTTGTTGGCTAGCGCTACATCCATTCATTTTCCTTGCTATGGTGAGTTCTTTTTATTCCTCACCCCACTCTACTTTATTGTTGATCAACATTATGTGTTGTTTCCAGTTTCAAGTTACTATGAATAGTACAACTAACGCCATTTATATACATATCTTTTATACACAGCTGTATGCATTTCTGCTGGGTGCAATTTTGGTAGAGAAACTTACAGGATGTGTGTTAGATGACAGTGAAAGGTTTTCTAAAGCAGCTATACCAGTTTACATTCCTGTCAGCTGGGCTATGAAAGGGCTTGTTGTTTCACATCTTCATCAATTCTTAGCACTTCAAAATTTTAATTTGTATTTAAAAGATTATTTTTTAAACCAAAACTTTTAAAAAAGAAACTAGGTAATTCCTTGGTGATCCTTATTCTGGCTTCAAAGAAAGAGAAAACATACAGCCGATGGCAATCAGGAAAAGGAAAAAATAAGGCAAATTAAATTTGAAAAGTGCAGTGTATCTCCTAAACAATCCACAATTCAGAGTTTTTCTGGGGAGTCTAGGTCAGGAGGTTCCATTAACGATTCATTTCTACTCCTAAATCTTCAGGTCTCTTCTACTCCACTGACTGGCTGCTCCCCAACAATGTATGCACATTGGTGCCTTAACCCACTTAGTGGTCATGCATGCAGACTGGGAACTCCAAATATTTGGCCACCAATACAGTGTGACCATCCATGGTGACGTGTGAACAGGTCTGCCTAAAGATGGGCTGAGAATATTTTAACTTTCTAACAAGAAAAATGCCCAAAAGAAAAATCAGGGAATATTATAAATGAAGACCCTTGCACTCACTGTCCAGATGCAACTGATTCTAATATTTTGCCATTTCTGATTCATTTAATAAGTAAATATACATTTAGTTAGAGCCTCTACATATATTCCCAGGTCAAATATACTTATATCCATTAATACATAACACATATAATCCATTAATGAAAAAAAGCATTATTCTGCACATTGTACAACTTTTTATTTAAAAAAATCAATGAATATACATATGATCATGCCCAACATTACTTTTGAGATTTATCCCTTTGCCTCAAAGTTCTATCTAATTCACTCATTTTAATTGCTTAAAGTAAAATTCTATTGAATACATCTCAGTTCATTCATCAATTGCTTGCTAATATACTTTCAGGTACTTTTCCAATTTATCCACCATTGTAATGTTAAAATAACTTCATTTACTTTCTGTTTTATGGCAGTTTCCCCCATGAGCATCATTTATATTGTTTTTGCATTACCACTTTTTTTTATTAATTTTTTAGTTAATATACAATTTAATGGGTTTCATTATGTCTCCATACATGCATATCATTGATTGCTGCCCTTTACCTCTCATGATCCACCTCCAATTATCCTTTTCCTCCCCCACACTTCTACTTGCATGCTGTGTGTGTGTGTGTGTGTGTGTGTGTGTGTGTGTGTGTGTGTGTGTGTGTGATCACTTACTTTGGTAATTGAAAAAATAAAAATAAAATTCTGCCCCGCTTATTTTCTCAAAACAAGAGCCATGGAAGAAGCCAGTCAGAGTGAAAGCTCTTATGGGGAAGACCTATGCTAGGAATAGGTGTTACTCATGTGCAGATGCAGTGAGAGGAATCCAGGTGTCACATTTCAATTGGTACCTGAATAATACAGTCTAGAGTAAAGGTATGTCCACAGTAAAGGAAACCACTGCTTTCATTAAAGATCTGGGATTCAGGTGTTGAATTTCTTCTTTATGCTTTTGTTTCAGGGAAAAATTATCAAATATATTCTCATTTCAAACAGAAATTAAGCCTGGTATGGTGGTGTACCCCTGTAATCCCAGCACTCAGAAGGCTGAGGCAATTCAAGACCAACCTGGTTTACGTAGCAGAGATTCTATCTCAACAAACAAAAAATAAAATAATTTTTAAAAATTAAGGATAATACATCATATTTACATATTTAGGAGGCTGGGTGATATATATTAAGATTTCCTATATAACTAGAAAAATAATATAACCAATGGATAAAAAAAAATACAAAGGAAAATGCATATGCCTCTACATTCTTTTACCCAAAAAAAGCTATTTCTTGACTCAATAATGCCATACTCACCGGGCTACAACTAAAAACTGGTCAATCTGTCGATCTGTAAGTGGGCTATTTGGATCCCAAACTTTAACTTCCAATTTTGACTGTTCCCTCTCATCTGAGTCTCCTGCCCGAGAACAAAGAAAATGGAGTCTTGTTACTTACAAAGCCAACTGACACATATGGGTGACTATAGTCACCACAGCATTTGAAATGTTCAAATGTAAGGAAAATGCTCATAGATTTGGCATACTCTTTTGACAGCAGATGTACAAAACTTCATAAAGTGAACACTGATGATAATGCAACCAAACCAACCACATGGGATCAGCATTAGCATGCATTTCCTAAGAGCCAGGATGTGTGAGGCACTAAGTCCCATGCTAAGGAATATTGAGATGAAATGGAAACCAACACTGCCACAAGATGCTTCAACTATGGTACAACTTATGCATCAATACCTCTGATATAAATAAAAGAAACAGAAATTCTAGACACACATAAATATGGCTGTGAGAGTCTGAAGATTAATCACTTCAGATTAGCTAGGGAACCCTATCATTTCTGCTAAGAACTGAAGAGTATGAATGCCTTTAAAAAGAGAAATGAGAACATGAGCAAAGTCATTGCGTATTAAAATGTATTAGAGAGAAAAAGAGCTCATTTTGTCTGGAAGACATTAAGGAGAAAAAAAGAGATACCTAAGAGAAGGGGGTATGAACATATTATTGCAGAATCTGCTAGGAAGCTATTCAGTATTAATCCTTTCTGTTAAATTCTACAGAATGTTAATGTTAAGAATGATAATTTTACTCAAATTTGAGTTAGTTCAACTGATAGTTTTCAGTTCCACCCATGGATTCTATACCATATAGTAGAACATAAAGAATTTAGTATAAGAATTCTAAGGCTGGGGTATAGTGGCTCACTCCTGTAATCCCAATGGCTCAGCAGGTGGAGGCAGGAGGATTGCAGGTCCAAGGCCAGAGGCAGCCTGCATAACTTAGTAAGACCTTGTCTCAAATAATAAAAAATGGGCTAGTGGTGCAGCCCAGTGATAGAGCACTTGCATGCATTGCAAGATCCTAGATTCAACCCCAAAGTATCATTTAAAAATGATAATAATAATAAAGAATTATAAATGAATTTACTGCTAACAACAATAAAACACTTCTGGATGTACTTAAAGATAATGCTAGAGAACAAAAAATAACAACAACAAAAGAATAAATACAGAAATGCTCTATATGTCAGTCACTGAAGATTAAATAGAGATTCTCATTTTGAAGTCAAACAATATATTACGGTTTGATCACCACTTCACAGGGAAAAAACTCTTAAGATCTGGAATGAACTTACTCAGAATTTATATAACTACACTTTTAGCTAAGCTAGCAATCCTTGGAATGGTCCTTTAACAGTGGTACTAATTCAATACCCTAGTCATGTTCATTTTCACCACTGAAATAATTATATTCCCCTGCTCCATTTATCATATGTGCAATTCTAATGTGCTCAGGTCCACATCATCAAATAATCCACCCCATAACCTCTGAATTTACATGCTTGTATTTACCAATTACTTACACAATTGTATAGTGTTCTATTTTTGTTTCATATAATTTTGACAAAATGTAAATCCAGAAATGACTTTAAATATAAGTCCTAACCCTTCAGTCATATTTTAAGATTTCTAGAAAAAACTGACAAAGTACTTCTTTAGTATATCCCTTCCAAGCACCTAATGGTATTCACATACTCTGAGGAACCAGAGCTATAAGTGGCACATTGTCATCCTACAGTTCCTTTCCTGGACAATTGGAAATATTCTTTGTCCTAAATAAAATTCATTTTCTTTGTACCAGCTGTCATAGAACTGTACTTTTTGTGTTCTATTTAATTCAGCAATACACAAGGATGTCACCTGTCATCATTTTTGTTCAATATAGTTCTGAAAGTTGTGGCCAGTGTGTTAAGGTATGAATCAAGAAATAATAAGTTACTAGAATGGCATTATAAAAATAAGTATAAAAAAACCTTAGGGAAATACTACACAAAGAAAATATAATGTAAAAAATCACACTCATTGCGACAATAAAAATATAAAACACCATGACATAAAATTGGGAGTCACACTTACATACAAAACTTATTAAACTTTCAAAGAAAAGATCTGAGTAAAAAAGACTTAAATCATCATTTCATTTTTGTATGTGTTATCTCAGATTAAATTTATGAGAACTTCACTTTGCCGAGCGCAGTGGCGCATGCCTGTAATCCCAGAGGCTTGGGAAGTGGAGGCAGGAAGATCCCAAATTCGAGACCAGAGGCAGTCTGGGTAACTTAGCGAGACCCTGTCTCAAAAAGTAAAAAAAAAAAAAAAAAAGGCTGAGGGTGCAGCTCAGTGGTCCAGCACTTGCAGAGCATGCAGGCGCAAGGCCCTGGGTTCAAGCCCCAGTACCACAAAAAAAAAAAAAAAAAAAAAAGAATTTCCCTTTAAAAATAGATTAAATGATGTTAATGATCTATACAAATCTAATAGTATTACTATTAAAATAATAAGAAAAAGGGTTAACTAAACTGAATGGGATTATAATATATAACCCCAGTAACCAAAACATTAAGCTGATGGTATAGCTCAGTGGTAGAATGTTCTTCCTAGCATATGGAAATGTCACAATGAAAAGCATGTCAGAATGAATCACATTAAGGTGTACATTAAAAATTTCCAATTTAAAAAAAAAAAGTTCTTCCTAGCATTCATGAGGACCTGGGTTTAATCCCTAACATCACTAAAAGAAAAAGTTGATCAAAACTACAAAAATAGATTAGAGTATATAATATATTTGAAACTTTAAGCATTACCATAGTTATGCAAATATTAACTAACACTTGTTGAACACTTACTATGTCCCAAGAAAGCAGATTTTCTCAACCAAGACATTGTTGACACTTTGCGCAGAATATATCCTGTGCCAGCAACATTTCGCCCACCCCCTCCCTTCACCAGTTATGGGAACCAAAAACTTCTTGTTATTATTCTTGTTGTGGTGGTGGTGGTTAGGTGTTATGAAGTTGGTATCCAACTCATGGCCTGCAGCCATAGCCCTGTGGTATCTGATCCTGTCAGATCTCAGAAGCTAAGCAGGGTTGGGCCTGGTTAGTACCTGGATGGGAGACCGTCTGGGAACACCAAGTGCTGTAGGCTTGGGGAACAGACCCGGCAACCCACTCCCAAAAATCAATCCGCATTGACAACCTTATGAACAGCAGAGAAGCACTGACAATAGTGTTTGGCCTGTTGTACATAGGGTTACTATGAGTCAGATACTGACTCAATGGCACCTAACAACAGCAATCCAACTCATAGCAACCCTATATACAATAAAGCAAACACTGTTGTTAGTGCTTCTCTACTATTCATAGGGTTTTCAATGGCTGATTGTTATTTGTGAGTGGATTGCCAGGTCCTTCTCCCAAGCCTACAGCACCTGGTGTTCCCAGGCTGTCTCCCATCCAAGTACTAACCAGGCCCAAACCCTGCTTAGCTTCCAAGATCTGACGGGATCAGATGCCACAGTGGTATGGCTGCAGGCTTGTTCTTAGGTGCTATCAAATCAGATTTGACTTACAGTGACCTTATGTACAACAAACAAAACACTACCCAACAGTGTGCCATGACCAGTATTCTCATCAGTGCTTCTCTGCTATTCATAGAATTTTCAATGACTGTTTTGGGAGTGGCCAGGCTCTTCTCCCAAGCCTATAAGACCAGTATTCCCAGGCAGTCTCCCATCCAAGGACTAACCAGGCCCAACCCTGCCTAGCTTCAGAGATCTGATAAGATTATGTTGCCAAATGTTCTTTGGGGGACCAAACTGCCTCAGAATTGAAAATTACTGTGGTACCTGTTTGTAACCAATACCAGTTTACACTTGTTATAGGCCAATGGTTTTTAGTTGATAAGAATCCACTACATTGATGAAAAGTTTACACATATAAAATTACTTACTGAAAAATATAATATGGCTTATGGAAAGACAGGACAGGAACTTTTAAAATCTAGAGAACTCGGTAACTAGAGCATTAATATACATACATAAATACATACATATATACATATATGGTAACAATCATTATGAAAGTACTGGCACAGTTAAATCTCCACTGACACTGGCACTAAGCACAAAGAGCACTTGATCTTACATTTCCTTAAACCTTAAGCCTCAGATGATCCCTATCGCATTCACCTATAATCCCAGCTACTGTGGAGGCTGACACAGGAGGATCTCAAGTTTGACACAAGAGGTAGTCTGGATAACATAGTGAGGTCCTGTTTAAAAATAAAAAATAAAAAAGGGACTGAGGTTGCAGTTCAGTGGTACAGCACTTACCTCGGCATATGTGAGGCCCTGTGTGCAACCCCAAGTACTAAGGAAGAACAACAACAACAAAAAAAACTTAAACCCTAAAATTTAGACTCATGCTTCTTCAGCTGAGATGTAGGTCCTAGCATATAGTTCCTATGAAATTAAAAATGGAATCCAGGGTACAGGTGTTTACTCCTTCTTTTTCAAATACTGCCAAAAAAATCTCTTCATAGTTCTTTCATTTGTAATTCAGAGCTTCTCTATATGGTTAGGATTTTGTTTTGGTTCGGGTTGTTTTTTGACTTTTTGAGACAGGGTAGAACTGTGTAGCTCAGGCTGACCTGGCACTCAATATGTAGACAAGGGTGGCCTCAAACTCAATTTGATCCTCCTGCCTCAACCTCCTGAGTGCTAGGATTACAGGGATGCGCCAATGCACCTGGCTCCCTACAGGATTTTAAGATAGTAAAAAGTGCAACATGGTTGGGTTTAGCTCAGTTGGTAGGGTGCTGCTCTGCACTCTGAGGCCCCAAATTCGATCCCAGCACCACAAAAAATGGAGAAAGACCTGGCAACCCACTCTTGAAACAATCTCGAAACCATCAGCACTGAAAACCCTATGAATAGCAGAGAAGCACTGACATAGTGCCAGGCATGGCACACTGTCAGGGAGTGTTTGATCCTGTTGTGCACAGGGTCACTATGTTTCAGACCCAACTCAATAGCACCTAGCAACAGGAAGTGCAACAGATTTTAAGTGCGCTGAATCAGCTTCACTAGACACTTGTGCCAAAGGCACCTCAGTAGAACTTCTACCTTTCTTTTCTTAAACTCTCCTCAACTGTGCAAATATTTTAAAACCCTGATTACTGAGGAAAGCCTTCTATACACTGACACAATTTTTACTCTATTGACATTTTCTTATTTACTGACTACAAATGAGCTATTCCATTTTAAAAAACATATAACAAAAGATGCCTGCAGCTGTAGCCCTGTGGCATCTGATCCCGTCAGATCTCGAAAGCGAAGCAGGGTCGGGCCTGGTTAGTACCTGGATGGAAGACCACCTGGGAACACCAGGTGCTGTAAGCTTGGGAGAAGGACCTGGCAATCCATTCGCAAATAACAATCAGCCATTGAAAACCCTATGAACAGCAGAGAAGCACTGACAATAGTGTTTCCCCTGTTGTACAGAAGGTTGCTATGAGTCGGATACCGACTCGACAGCACCTAACAACAACAACAAAACAAAAGATGTAGTAATTAATCCTTTCAGTCTTAAATGGAGACACCTTCTGAAACTCCCAGTCACAGACAAATGTTATTTAGTTAGTAGTAGTAGAGTTGGCCAAGGGATAAGCAACAGTAACAGCTAACAGGTGTTGGGTACTATGTTAAACACTCACAAAGCCATGATGCACCTCCATACATTATCACTCTCTTTTTAAAGAGGAAGAAATGAGAAGTTAAAGGATTGAATCTTTTCCTGAGGTTATCAAACTAGAACATATCAGCCAGGTTTTATAAAAATCTGTAAAGCCAGGGTAAATGCTACCTTAATAATTTAATGTTATTATAATACATTAGAAATTAAAATTTTAGAGGTGGACATGGTGTCACATGCCTATAATCCCAGAGACTTGGGAGGTGGAGGCAGATGCAATGCAAGTTCGAGGCCAGAGGCAAGCTGTTACAACTCAGTGAAAGCCTATCTCAAAATAAAAAAGTAAAAATGGGGATAGGGGTGCATCTCAGTGGTAAAGCACATGCAAAGTACACAAAAGGCCTTAGGTTGAACTCACCAGTGCCAAAAAAAAAAAAAAAAAAAAATCACTAAAATTTTAGTGTGTAAAATAGATTTTTCCTAAAATTCATTTGAATAACAATTCAAAATTTCTCATATATAACATCACTTCATATGGAAAATTCTGTAAGTGACTTATTCACACTTAATCCAAGACTTAAAATCTCAAAGAAATCTTTATGTTCACTAACAAACTTCATCTTACCATCCCAGATCTGAAGAGTTTTTGGGTGGTACATAGCTATAAATGAATTTTAAAATTCAAAAGCCATAAAAATGATTTATTCACTAGAAAGAAAATGCCAGAAACATCTTCTAGAATCCATCAAGATATGTTCACAAAGAAAGCAAGTCTGTAACATATTCTGGCATGGTCCTCCTGCTGCCACCTACCCAGGATATTAATTCCAGTTCTACACCCTATGCCAATGCAAATGGGAATCTGGCCACTGGTCAAAATGTACCCACTTGAGAGTATCAAAAGGATTAGTAAGCACAGACTGTCACAAGCCCTAAAACATCTAGAAAGGGTGCCAAAAAAACTATATAGACATTTTAAGGATTAAAATTGTAATACTCTACATATACCAATGACAAAAGATGAACACAAGTCACATTTGACTTCTGCAATTACAAGAGGACTCACAGTGGTTTAACATGGCAATTCAATTCAATTTTAAAAAGTAATACATAAATAACATCTCTTTAAATGTGTATACATTTTGGGGGGGACCCTCATTTTTTTGAATATGGTATTTTCTACTATTTAATGTCCCTGCAATCAGGCACTAGCTACATATGGATGTTTCTTTGATGGTAATATCTGCGGTTTAGATTTTGTGTGTTTGTTTGTTTTGCTTTTTGTTTAGGGGGTTTTGAGAAAGATCTCACAATGCAGCCTAGAATGGCCTTGAACTCTCAATTCTCCTAACCTCAGTCTCCCAAGTGATGGATTACAGGCTTGTGCCACCATGCCTTGCTCATTATCTGCACATGTTCTTCCCCCTACGATTTAATTGTTGATATACCTACTGGTATACCTACTCCTTGTTCCCCCAAAATGTATTAAATAGGAAAAACAGAGTTTTTTTTTTTTAACTTCACATCTAGTTAGTTGCCTAATTCAAGTGAAAAAAAAAATCATTTTGGATACACTAGTTCGATAGTGGCATGAGAACAATAATTTGTTGCCTTAGATTGCAACAAAAATCCAAAATGACTTCTTCACTTATGATTTTTAAAATGAATTTTTTCTCTAAAATCTACAAGTGTGGTGTTTTCTTTGTAAAAGATGAACACATAAAAATTAAGTTAACACTGGGTGCAGTGGCACACGCCTATCATCCCAGCCACTTGCAAGGCAGAAGGCAGGAGGGCAGCAAGACCCTGTCTCAAGAGAAGTAAAAAATGGGATGGGGGTGCAGTTCAGAGTAGGGCACTTGCAAAGCATGCACGAGGTCCTGGGTTCCACACCCCAGTACAATCAATCAATCAATGTAATAAGTTATAAGCTTAAAAATAAACAGTAAGAAATGTACAAAATCTATATGACTAAAACTATTTTAAACAAAACTCTCACTCCCACAATATTCAAAAGTGGCCTTGAAGAAAGAGAAAGCTGTTTCTGGTTAAGACATCTCAGCATCATCAAAACGTCTGTTCTCAAAGGTGGTTGGGCTGGTGCACACCTGGAATCTCAGCACTCAGGAGGCTTGACAGAGGAGCATCACAAGTTCGAGGTCACCTTGAGCTAAAAAGAAAGACCCTGCCTCATAATTTTAAAAAAAGACAAAAATTGTTCTTCCTAGAGTAGCTTAAAAGTTAGGTAGAGCCACAATAAAAATAGGAAGGGTCTTTTTTTTAATGTTGCTCGTTAAATTCATGATAAAGTTCATTTAGAAAAACAAAAACAAGCATCCAGTAACAGGTACAAAAACACTCAAAATCAAGAGCTGACACAGGAAACTAGTCTTATCAGGTACTACCACATACTACCAAGCCCCTGTGATACAACAGTGAGGCATGAGAACTACTTGAATGAAGACCAATGTCAGCAGAACAGAAACCTCAGAAACAGACCCATACACTGCTCAATATTGTAAAATGATTAGCATCTCCCAACCAAATCAGAATCCTAATGAAATGTGAAGGAAAGAAACTGACAAATTGATGATAAATTTCAAAAGAAAGGAAATAAAAAAATCTATGAGGTAAGAAACCATACCACAAACTTCTGAATAATAATGAGGGAAATCTCACCTTACTATAAAACATATAAGACATAGATAAAATAAACCTAGCTCTCCCTCACAATTGAGCATTGAATAGAATATAATAGCTCTCTATTTAATGGTTGAGAAGAACATGTTAAATTAACCACACGAAAGCCAGACTAGTCTCAAACTTGTGTCAATCCTCCTGCTTCAGCCTTTGAGATGCTGTGATTACAAGCAGGTGCCACCATGCCTGGCTTGATGATGTGGAGCCTCTAAAATTTAAAACACAAATGCCCTATGACTTAGTTCATATCTAGCAATATAGTTTCCCATTATATCTGTAAAGTGTGCAATTACGTTTTATAAGAGGATACTCATTGCAACACTGTTTATAAAATTTAAAAACCAAGTTTTTTTAATGAAATAATTTAGGAATCACTTAGGCTTGTGTTGTTGTTAGGTGTCTTCAAATTGGATCTAACTCATAGCAACCCTATGTACAACAGACACTGTGCCATGTTGGGCACTGTATACGTGCTTCTCTGCTATTCATAGGGTTTTCAATGGCTGATTGTTTCAGGACTCTTTTGGGAGTGGGCTGCCATACCCTTCTCCCATTTTTATAGTGGTGGCTATTGAACCCAGGGCCTCAGAGCTCTATCAACTGATGGAGACTCCAGCCCCTATCATGTAGGTAAATTGTTTTAACCCCAATATCAAATATTAAGGTCTACAAACATACAAAATTATTATCAGAAGACAAGTTGATTTGCATAGGTCAGAGCATTATCAAGCAATCTCTCAAACAATAATAAAGTGATTCACTATAAACAATCTATTCAAAACAACTTACAAATAGTTGACTATATAGACATGGCAGTCTGTTCTCTAAGGTTCAGCATTATTTACTAATCTTCCTGGTACTTGAGTTCATAAGAATACAGAAGTTGGCAGCCTGGTATGATTTACAATCACTCCATTTATCCATCAAGAGCCACAAAATCTACCCTGAATATCTAGTGATTTAACATTTCAGCTTCTGGTTTCTAGAAGTCAAGTCAAGGTAAAGAGAAAGAAGAACTTAGAAAGAGAGCATATGTTTTAATAACATATTAACATAAAATAAATGTCACAAAAAAAGAGAGGCCTTTTTATGCTTAACACAAATCATTAAACCCTTCAAGGAAAAGACTAATAAATTCTAAACTTCTGTGTGGCAAAAGAATAAATAAATAAATGAACTTAAAAATCACTTAAATTTTTAAAAATCAAATAACAAATAAGGGAGAAATACTTGCAATACTTGTGGATAATGGACAAATATCTTTAATATTTGAAACATTTTCCCAACAACAAAAAGATAAGTAATCAAATAGAAAATACACAAGAAATTCCTACACGAGCTGAAGATAAGCAAGGCAAGCATAACCACAACTTTTAAAAATAAAAAAGCGCTGGGCATGGTGGAGCATGCCTGTAATCCCTGCAGCTTGGGAGGCAGAGGCAGGAGGATCGCAACTTCGAGACCAGAGGAAGTCTGTGTAACTTAGTGAGACCCTGTCTCAAAAAAGTAAAAAAATGGGCTGAGGGTACAGCTCAGTGGTTCAGCACTTGCAAAGCATGCAAGCACAAGCCCCTGAGTTCAAACCCCAGTACCTCAAAAAACAATAATAATAATAATAAATTAAAATAATAAAAAAGCAAAACAACAAAAATGATGACATTTCCTTATGTGTAGGGGGGAAAAAAAGGAGGGTAGGATGGGCAAGCCCTAATAATCACTATTAGTAAAGGTATTTATTTCTCTCATATGTAAATATTATAACCATTTTCAAGGGCAAGCCATTTTTGAATATTCAAAACAAGGATGTCCAACCTTTTGACTTCCCTAGGCTAGACTGAATAAACAGGAATTGTCTTAGGTTCTGCATGAACTATATAATATAGGTAGTTAATATACACAGTACAGAGAAGTCATAAAGAAATTAATACAAAAAAAAACCCATACGATGTTAAAAGATTTTAGCTGCCGCATTACTACCTGTTGTTGGATGCATGCACCTACAGGCCACAGGTTGGACATGCCTAATCTAAAATGTATATACCAGGGCTTGGGATATAGCTCAGTGATAAAGCATTTGCCTAGTATGAATAAGGCCTTTGGGTTCTAACCCTCAGCAGCACATGCATGAATAAAAGAATGAATGAATAATAAATAAATAAATAAATAAATAAATAAATAAATAAATAAATAAAAAAAATGTATATATAATGGGCCAGCAGTATAGCTCGATGGTAGAACCCTTGGACTGCAATGGGTGAGCTTTGGGTTTAATCCCCAGCACCACAAGAATTTAAAAAGTACACTTCACTTCTAGGGGATGATACTCAAAAAAGTATTTCTAAAGCATAAATAGATGTGTAGATTTTCTGTCAGAATCATTTATCATATCAAAAAATATAAACACCTAAAAGTCTACTGAGCTGGGGTTTAGCCCATTTATTAGAGTACTGCTCTGCACCATCGGAGGACCCAGGATCAATAACCAGCACCACAAAAACAGGAGAAAGACATGGCAATCCACTCCCTCCCAGAGCAATCCCAAACAATCAGCCATTGAAAATCCTATGGGGGTTGCTATGAATCAGACCGGACTTGTTGGCACCTAACAACAAGAACAACAAAAACAAAACTCTACACTTAAACAGATTAGAAAAGGTCACTATGGGGTTGGGCGTGGTGGCGCATGCCTGTAATCCCAGCAGCCTGGGAGGCGGAGGCAAGAGGATCACAAGTTCGAGACCAGAGGCAGTCTGTGTAATTTAGCGAGACACTGTCTCAAAAAAAGTTAAATAGTGGGCTGAGGGTGCAGCTCAGTGGTCCAGCACTTGCAGAGCATGCAGGTGCAAGGCCCTGGGTTCAACCCCCAGTACTGCAAAAAAAAAAAAAAAAAAGAAAAAGAAAAAAAAGAAAAGAAAAGAAAAGAAAAGGACACTATGGTTCCTCCATTTATATAACTGTATAGTCACTGTATAGATGCTAAAGATACACAGTGTATATACACATCTATACGCTGTATAGATGCTAAAGATACACAGATGTCTGGAAGAAGCAACTACAGAATAACATGTACAACTGAACACTGTACATGGACCATTCCTACATGGTGTATAAATCATGATATGAACAAAGAAATAGCATAGAGGCAGGAGTGGTGGTGCACACCTGTATTCCTAGTACTAGGGAGGCTGAGGAAGAAGAATCATGAGTTTCAGGCCAATGTGGAATACACAGGCAAATTTTTCAAGAAGAAGGAGGGGAAGGGGGGGGAACAGGAGGAGGAGGGGGGAGGAGAAGGAGAGAGAGAAGAGGAGGAAGAGGAGAATAAGGAGGAGGAGGAGGAAAGCACGAACCTGAATAATAACAGTAATTAAACATAGGTTTAGAATGAAGGAAATGGGATGGCATTCATGGTCTACACCATACGCTGCCTTATTTGATGTTTTTTGTTTTGGTAGTATTGGGAGGTGAACCCAGGGCCTTGCACATGCGAGGCAAGCACTCAACAACTGAGCTGCACCTCTTACCCGTTATATATAATTTTTGAGACAGGGTCTCACTAAGTTGCATAGGCTGGTTCTGGCCTCAAACTCGCAATCCTCCTGCCTCCACCTCCTGAGTCATTGGGATTATAGCCATGGAACCAAGCTTTGGTATTTTGTTTTTTTAATGGTGAAAATGTTTGACCCTTAAAATTAAAAAACAAAGATTTTAATGTATGGCTGTGACAAAAGAAAACCAAGTCTCACTAGGAAGAACTGTTTTTAAAATGCAAAGCTTTGAATCACTCTTGTACATCAATTACACAGATAATCCAAACTCCCACCAAAATGTACCCGCTCACTAGATTCCATGGCCACCTTGGCTGCATAACTTAAAGACATTCAAAAATCTTAAGACATCAGAATATCACATTAATACACAAGTTTAAGCCCAGTGTGGGGTGCACACCTACAATCCTGGCACTGAGGAGGCAGAGGCAAGAGGATCCCTGCATGTTTGAGGCCAGCCTGGAATTCATAGAGAATTCCAGCAAGGGCGATATAACAAGACCCTGTTTCAAAAATACCAAAAGAAAAAAACAAAAGAAAAAAAATAATAACCACAAATTCAATTACACTAATAATATTGAAGTTGTACTTTAAAACACAGCCATAAAACTCACAAAAATGTAGTCATCAATAAATCATGTAAATTATTGTCCACTGCTCTTTGTTATCTTATAAAATTAGAAGGGCTCATGACTTTTAAACTCTATCCTAAAAGTTGCTTCTTCCATATGAAGACAAGAATGTTTGAGTTTCAAGATACAGGTTTCCACGGAACTTGAAACCCAAAGGAAAACATACCTTCTAAGAGCATTTCTGGAATGTCTGCTTGATATCTAGGACCCACTCTGATTTCACCTTTGTCAGCTAATAGTGTTTTCACTGAGGGGTCATAGACCAATGAGTAGAAAAACGTATCCTGGAAAAAATGACAGAAAATACCTAGGTAAACTTAATTCTTTCTACTTTTTATAAATCAATAAAGTCAATGTCACAATAATGAAACATAAAACTTCAGAAAGTATATAAAATTTCAATTTGATGAATAAATTCATAAATTTTCAAGGAAAGCAAAGTGTTATTATTATCATGGATAATGGTGTAAAATTAAATAAAGCCAAAAGAAAAAGCTTTAAGATACATTATAAAGCTTTATTATTTGTTATAATCTAAAAGAAAACTACTAATTGCTCTAAAACAGAGTTTTCAAAAGCTAGCAAAGATACCTAAAATCAAGTCTCCCTCCAAACCTCAGAAGTCCACACTAAATACAGGGATGTCTTCATGACACCAAGCACTCCTACTTTTGAAATAATCTGTTCACGTTGTGTTTCAAATATTAAAGTTGCTGTTGTTGTTATGTGCCGTCAAGCTGAGTCCAAATCATGGCACCCCTACATACAACAGAATGAAACACTCCCCGACACTGTGCCATCCCTGGTACTACGTCAGTGCTCCTCTACTAGTCATAGGATTTTCAATGGCTGATTGTTTTAGGATTGTTTTGGGAGTAGGCTGCCACCTCCTTCTCCCATGAAATATTAAAAGGCACACACATCTCACAATGACTAAATTATACAAGTTGAGCTTACATGCAGTTTATTAGTATCACTGTAAAAATCTAGTTAAATATTTACTAATTAAAATTCTGTGGTTCTCCTTTAAATTTTGAAGCATATGTATGTATATACAAATAGGCATATAAACATAACTAAAACCACCACCAGTGTCACACCTATGAAACATTTAAAAGGTCCCTTAAAAAGCTCAGTTGTCCTAGCATTATTAGACCAAATGGATGAATTGACCTGATGAATTCTGGAGAGCCTCTAGAATATGAACCTGCAAAGAATATCTTTTGCTTCCCATTAGGATCCAGGGATTGTCTACTGTACAATTTTCTGCATCCAACCTCAGAAGGTCCCATCTCCTCCATTAATACGTCACCAAGACCAGCCAACTAAGCTGCAATAAGACGCATCTTTTTAGGGCTCTTATATACTGTGATAAGGACAAAGGGGAAAAAAGCAAAAAGAATGTTATCCCATCTGCTGAGAAATTTTGTAGCATTTTTTAACCATGGGCCATTGTCAGGAAAAAAGACTAAACAAGTAATTGTTAAAAAATGACTCCAGAAAGCCAGGCAGGGTGGCACACGCCTGTAATCCCAACAACTCAGGAGGCAGAAGCAGGAGGATCGCAAGTTTGAGACCAGAGGCCGTCTGCATAATTTAGTGAGACCTTGTTTCAAAAAGTAAAAAGG
>VMDO01002514.1:103737-146693 GCA_007922755.1 Pedetes capensis
AAAAAAAAAAAAAAAAAAAAAAAAAAAAAAAAAAAAAAAAAAAAAAAAAAAAAAAAAAAAAAAAAAAAAAAAAAAAAAAAAAAAAAAAAAAAAAAAAAAAAAAAAAAAAAAAAAAAAAAAAAAAAACTGACACCAAACTGGGTGATACACACCTCTAATACTAAAATTTAGGAGGCTGAGGCATGAGATTATGAATTCAAGACCAGCTTGGACTACGACTACATAATGAGTTCTAGGTCAGCCTAGGCTACTTAGCAACAACCTATCTCAAAAAATTAAAAAGGAAGAAAAAAAATAGTTACCAATAAGTGATATTTGGGCATATTTTGAAATACCACCTAAGAAGAAAAAATCTGCATGAGTATATGAAACATATTACTTGAGAGAGATAAAGGATATAATCACTATGCACTGAACCATTTGTTTTGTTTTGTAGGCATGAGAAAAAGAGTTTTACTCAGTAACTGAACATATTGCCATTGGTTCATTATCAGATTTAAAATCAGAAATACTTCAGGGTCACTTTTAATCTGTAAAAGATACTAACATAGTACTGAAATAAAAGGACTTTGCCAAAATCTACAGAAAAAATGAAAAGAAATTATTGTTTAGGGTCAAAGAATCGCTTAGAATCCTTAGATTTATATGTACTGATACAGGAAAATATTTAAAATGTTTAGTCCTCAATAGAAGTTACAAAAAACGAAAACATTTTAAGTGTTTAGATGACCCAATTTCATGAACACAGAGTTGAAAGCAAAAGATTGTGATTACAAAGTTGTTCTTTGGGTAACCAACTTCAAACATGCCAATCTCAATATTCTATCTTTTCTTTCTTTCTTTCTTTCTTTCTTTCTTTCTTTTTTTTTTTTTTTTTTTTTTTTTTTTTTTTTTTTTTTTTTTTTTTTTTTTTTTTTTTTTTTTTTTGCTGTACTAGGAGTTGAACCCAAGGCCTTCCACTTGCATGTTTTGCAAGTGCTGGACCACTGACCTGCAACCCCAGCCCCTTTTTTTTTTTTACCTTTTGAGACAGGGTCTCACTAAATTACACAGACTGCCTCTGTTTCGAACTTGAGATCCTCCTGTCTCTGTCTCCTGAGCTGCTGGGATTACAGGTGTGCCCTACCTCACCCGGTTTTCAATATTCTATCTTAAAAAGGAGCCGGGCGTGGTGACACACACATGTAATCCCAGCAATTTAGGAGGCAGTGGCAGGAGGATAGCAGGTTGAAACTCCAGGAAGCATGCATAACTTAGCAAGGTTCTGCCTCAATTTAAAAAATAAAAAAGGGGCTAGGGACGCAGCTCAGGGGCAGAATACTTGCTAAGTATAAACCAAGTCCCAGATTCAGTTCTGCCAATACCATAAAAAATATATATAAAACTTAAAAAAGGCCGAGCGTGGTGGCGCATGCCTGTAATCCCAGCAGCTGGGGAGGCGGAGGCAGGAGGATCGCAAATTTGAGACCAGAGGCAGTCTGCGTAATTTAGCGAGACCCTGTCTCAAAAAGTAAAAAAAAAAAAAATGGGCTGAGGTGCAGCTCAGTGGTCCAGCACTTGCAGAGCATGCAGGCGCGAGGCCCTGGGTTCAACCCCCAGTACCACACACAAAAAAAAAAAAACTTAAAAAAGGGACAGATCTCTCAAGGATGGTCTTGTAGTAAATAAATAGGGTAGAAAATCTACGCCAGGCACTATGGAACACACTTGTAATCTTCGCAACTAGGGAAGCTAAGGCAGGAGGATCACAAATTTGAGATAAGATATATAAGCTAACCAATTTAGGGAGACCCTGTCTCAAGATAAAAAAAAAAAAAATTAAATAATTGGGGTGGGATTCAGTGATAGAGCACGTGCTAACCTTGTGTGAAGTCCTGGGTTCAACTCCCCAGTACTGCTGAGTAAATAAACAATAAATAAAATAAATGTTGTTATTATTAGGTGCTATCAAGTCAGGTCCGACTCACAGGAACCCCATGTACAACAGAATGAAACACTACCCAGCACTGTCATATACATGAACTTTTTGATATTTAAGCCCATTGTTGCAGGTACTGCAGGTCTATCCACCTAGTTGATGGTCTTCCTTTTGTTTGTTGACCTGTCACTCGCCCAAACATGACATCATCCTCCAGAGATTGGTTCCTCCATGTCCAAAATTCATAACATGCAGTCTAATCATCCTTGCTTCCCAGGAGCACTGTGGTTGCACTTTTTCTAGGAGAGATCTGTTGGTTCTTTTGACAGTCCATGGTATATTCATTATTTGTCTTCAGCACCATTAATTCAAAACCATAAATTCTTCTCCTGTTTCCCTTATTCAATGTCCAGCTTTCACAACCATATGCTGCGACAGAAAATACCGTGGCATGAGTCAGGTGCACCTTCATCTTCAATGTGATATCTTTACTTTTCAACCCTTTAAAGAGGTCTTTTGCAAAAGCTTTTCCCAATGCAATGTGTCTTTTGATTTCTTGACTGCTGCTTCCATGGGTGTTGACTGCAGAAACAAGTAAAGCAAAATCTTGTACAACTTCAATCTTTTCTCCATTTATTGTTAAATTGTGTACTGACCCAGTTATAAGGATTTTTGTTTTATTGATGTCAAGGCGCAATCCACATTGAAGGCTGTGTTTTGTGAGTTTCATCAGTAAATGTTTTCAAATTCTCTTTACTTTCAGCAAGCAAAGTTATATTATCTGCATAACAAAAGTTGTTAATGAATATTCCTCCAATCACAATGCCTCATTTTTCTTCACAGAGTCCAGCTTCTCCAATTATTTGCTCAGCATAAAGATTAAAGGTGTACGGCAAAAGGATACAGCCCTAACACACACCTTTCCTGAATTTAAACCAAGCAATAAAATAAATGGTAGTAAATCTAAATCACACCGAATTGGTGTTCTTCAAATTGAATAAAGTATATAATGTAGTTTCATTTTTATTTTTTCCTAACCTTACCAATCTGGAGAGAAAGAGAGAGACAGAGATAGAGATAGATAGAGAGAAAGAGAGAACACAAACACAAGGAGAGATTCCTTAAATATACTGCCAGCTGTCAGTTCCTAGCCCAAACATTTATAAAGCACTAACTGGTAAAAAATCAACCAGGTAAGGGCAAAATTCTAACCACCTTTCCTAATTTCACCAACTAAAGTCCTTAGCATTAAGACAAATTCAAAGGAAAACATCATAACCTTTTAAAAAATTCTTCCCCTAGCCAAATATGTGAATAAAATACACTAAAGCATACTCAATATTTGGCCATTTTTTCTTCGTGAACTAATGCTAATTTCTGAGCATTATCCTTACCCATCATTCTGCTGTACTGACTGATGACCAAAGTTGACCACCTTAGCTAGAAGTGGTGGCATAATTCTGTAAACTCAGCACTCAGGAAGCTGAGGCAGGAGAATCAATGTGAATTCAAGGCTAACATGGTCTACAGAGCAAGACTCTATCTCAAAAACACAAACAACAACAAACTGATCTTTTGTAAATTTCACAAGCATAAACTATAAAAATTATTAATCTTTATCAGCCTTGAATGTTTACTGTATTTATGGGGTTTTTTTGTTTTGTTTTTTCCTTACACAGGCTTGACAAGTGTTCTACTACTGATGGGCATCCTCGGCCCTGTATTTTGAAACAGGATCTTTCTTGCTAAATTGTGCGGGATGCGGCCAGGCGTGGTGGCACACGCCTGTAATCCCAGCGGCTCGGGAGGGGGAGGCGGGAGGATCGCAAATTGGAGACCAGAGGCAGTCTGCGTAATTTAGCGAGACCCTGTCTCAAACAGTAAAAAAAAATGGGCTGAGGTGCAGCTCAGTGGTCCAGCACTTGCAGAGCATGCAGGCGCGAGGCCCTGGGTTCAACCCCAAGTACCAAAAAAAAAAATAAATAAATAAATAAAAAATAAAAAATGTGCAGGATGCCTCTGGCCCTGAACTGCAATCCTGCTGCTTTAGTCTCCCCAGTTGCTGGGATTACAGTAGTGTGCCACAGAACCTGGTTTCGTTTTTCTTTTATTAGGTTTTCTAATGAGTAATTCTACATGTTAGCATCTAAGTTTTTTGGTTATGTTTTCTTCACTTGAGATAACATGACAACACTTTTGACTATATTAAGAAATACTTTTAAAAAAATTAAATGTCTCTGGCTGGGCGCAGTTGCACATACCTATAATCCCAGAAACTTGGGAGGTGGAGGCAGGAGGATAGTAAGATGGAGGCCAGAGGCAGCCTGTACAACTTAGCAAGACCTTGTCTCAGGATAAAATAAATAAAAAAAGGCTAGGAGCCAGGCACGGTGACACACACACACTTAATCCCAGTGACTGGGGGCACTGAGGCAGGAGGATCTTGAGTTTGAGGCCAGAGGCAGCCTGTATAACTTAACTAGACTCAGTCTCAAAATACAAAATGAAAAAATGGGCTGGAGCTGCAGCCCAGTGGTGGAATGCCCTGGGTTCATTCCCCTAGTACTGGGGGGAAAAGGGGTAGAGGAGGATATAGGGAACTGGGAGTGCAGCTCAGTGGTGGAGCACTTGTAAAGTATGCACAAGGTCCTGGGCTCAAATCTCTAAATAAATAAATAAATAAATAATGTTGTTGTTAGGTGCCACGGAGTCATGTCTGACTCATAGTGACCCTCAAAGGGTTTTCAGTGGCTAATTGTTTCGGGATTGCCTCAGGAGTGCATTGCCATGTCCTTCTCCCATTTTTGCAGCACTGGGAATGGAACCCAGAACCACAAAGACAGCTCTACCAACTGAGCTAAATCCCATCCCCAAATATATATATTACACACACACACATACATGAATATATAAATGCCTCTGTAATTATTTTATTTTTGTAGTGACGGGGGTTGAACTCAGGGCTTTGAGTATGCTAGGCTGTGTTCTACCACTAAAGTGCACCTCCATCCCTTTTTTATTTTTCTATTTTTCAGACATAGTCTTGCTAAGTTGCACAGGCTACTTCTGGCCTTGAACTTTCAATCCTTCTGCCTGTGTCTCCAGAGAAGCTGGGCTTACTAGCGTGTATCACAGTGCCTGGCTTCTAAAAAAAATAAAAATAAAAATAAAATAAAATAAAATAATTCAAAAAAATTCACCCAAATGAAAAGTCATATGTTTATGTAATAAAGAATTTTGGGGAGCTAGGCATGGTGGCACACACTTATAATCTCAGTACTGCAGCAGCTAAAGTATAAGGATAAGTTCAAGGCCAGCAAGACAATGTTTCAAAAAAAAATAAATAAAAGAATATGCAGGGGGAAAACGCATAAAAGAATAAAAAACAAATACTAAAACAGTACTAACAATAAAATGCCTACAGCTATACCACCGTGGTATCCAATCTTGTCAGATCTTGGAAGCTGAGCAGGGTTGGACCTAGTTAGTACTTGCATGGGAGACAACCTAGAAATACAAGGTGCTGTAGGCTTAGAGAAGGACCTGACAACTCATTCCCCCTACCTGCCCCACCCCCGAAAAAAAAAATTAGCCATTGAAAATTTTATGAATACCAGAGAAGCACTGACAATAGTGCTGGGCACGGCATAGCGTCAGGTAGTGTTTCATCTGTTGTGCATAGGGTCACTATGAGTCAGTTCCAACTTGATGGCATCTAACAACAATAAAATATTTTTCCCATAAGGATACTGTTTTAAAGGGGGTCTAAAGTTATTCATAAGACAGAATATTCTGTTCATAAGAATTTTCTCCCTCCAATGAAGTATATACTCTAATTCAACTAGTTAAGAATATCTTTTTGTTGAGGTTTAGTGCAAGAAATATTTTTCTTTCTTTTCTTTTTTCTTTTTTGTTTGTTGTCAGTACTGGGGGGCTGAACCCAGGACCTCACACATACTGTGCAAGTGCTCTACCACTGAGCTATACCCCCAGCCCCCTTTTTAAATTTTTATCTTAAGAGAAGCCCTCACTAAATTACACAGGCTACCTCTGGCCTCGAACCTGAGCTCCTCCTGCTTCCACCTCCCAAGTCACTGGGATTACAGGCGTGTGTCACTATACTAAACCTGCAAGAAATATTTCTGACAAACGTTATGAGGATTCCAGAAAAGAAAGACCAACAATGGTAACAATTTCATGTGGGAATAGCTTTTGTGAAAAACAATTTATTTGAAAGACTAAAACATCAGGAAGCAAGAACAAGTATGCCAAAGAATTTATTTTACAAAGCCAAAAATGTTTATCCAAACCATTGCTATACTTTATAAGCTTTTCACTGACAACTGAAAAACAGAGTTTTGGGTAACTCTTAAGTCATGACAAGGAAAATAAAATTACTCAAATGCACTGCAGTCATTCTAATTTTACTGTATCACTGCTTTAATGCTACAATAATTCTTTGGTACAAAAAAATAGACATTCAAAGGTATGGGCTTCATATGAAATAATGGGGAGAAAACAAAGAACAAGAATAACTGTGAATTACCTCTTTATCAAGATATGATAATACTGATTCTGTCTCATTCAGCAGAGCAACACTGCATTTTCCCCTGTTGAAAGAGAAAAAATATGAATAAATGTACATCATGATTTCCCTTCAGAATAATGATATATACAAATTTAGGAATATGCAAAATGTGGGGATTAATATTAAAAACTAGATGGTGGTTAGGAATATAGTTAAATGTATATATTTAGGGAGGGCTGGGCACATGGTGGAGGGAGGGGCATGTCTGTAATCCCATCAATTTGGGAGGCACGGGATTGCAAATTTAAGGGCAGAGTCAGCCTGCTGTAACTCAGAAGCTGGGTCTCAGGATAAGAAATAACAAAGGGGCTGGGAGTGAAACTCAGTGGTAGTGCATATGCAAAATGTATGCGCAATGCCCTGGGTTCAGCCTACCAGTACCTCCCGGAAAAAAGAAAGAGAGTATATAGTAAACTTGTTTTATAATCTTAGTGTTGGGTAAACTATAAAATAAAGCTGCCTTTGTAGGTATTTATACAGCGGCCAGCCTGTGGAAGGATCTGTGTTAGGCAATAAATTATTATAATATAGAATATTTATTTGTGTTTCCTAATTATTCAATGAAAAGAAAGAGCAAAATGAGACCCTCAAACTAAGATTCTGAATCTATAAATAGACATCATATGGCAATTATATACAGGGGATCTTCAAACAGAGATATCATCATCAGATAAACTGGTCCCTAAAATAATATTCAGATTTCCTAAGTAGTCACTGTATATGAAAACCTAAAAATAATACACATCTATATCAGGAGTCAGGAGAAGGACGTGGCAATCTACTCCTGAAGCAATCCCAAAACAATCCGCCATTGAAAACCCAATAACAAATTAGGCACTTAACAACAACAACAACAACATATCAGGAGTAACTCGTTTACTTTTATTAAAATGGCTCTAAAGACTAGTTAAAATGTAAACATGAGGAACTTCTATAGAAAAAGGGACAAAATAAAGATCTACAAATTCACAGACCTTGAAGTCTAGCAGCATTTACCTTTGATCATAATTCTGAGTTTAACTTTGCAAATGAAAATCTATCTTAAAAACGCTTGCTTTGGCCAGGCGTGGTGGCGCACGCCTGTAATCCCAGCGGCTCAGGAGGCCGAGGTGGGAGGATCACAAATTCGAGACCAGAGACAGTCTGCGTAATTTAGCTAGACCCTGTCTCAAAAGTAAAAATAATGGGCTGAGGTGCAGCTCAGTGGTCCAGCACTTGCAGAGCATGCAGGCACAAGGCCCTGGGTTCAACCCCCAGTACCGCAAAAAAAAAAAAAAAAAAAAAAAAAAAAAAAGGCTTGCTTTGAGGAGAAACTAAGGTTATCCAGGTAGAAGAATGTATAAGCACTTTCAAAATTATTCTTAAAATTTTTATTATAGCTACAAATTTGCCAGAGGAATTTTGATATATTATTCAAGTTATAGATATTGGTCAGGGCTCACAAAGCATTTTTAAAATATAATAGTGTCATCTGATTTTTATAAACAAAAGTCACAACAATCTCAAAAATGAACATGCAAATATGAATATATCACATGTAAATTAAGTAGGAATCAAGAAGAGTTTGCTCTTGGATTATCAGAGTGAAGTACAATTCAAAGAAAAAAATTACTGAAAGCAAAATAAAATACCAAAATTAAAATATCACATTAATTTACAGTTACAGTTTTCTAAACATTGTGCAACTCAATATTCTTTAAATTAAAAAAAAAAAATCCTTCCATAAAAACATCTTTCTCAAGCTGGGTATGGTGGTGGACACCTGTAATCCCAGCATCCAAGTAGTGGGTAAAATCGCTGTGAGTTCAAGATCAACCTGGGCTACATAGCAAGTTTCATTACATCCTTGGCTACAGAGTGACACTATGTCTAAAAACAAAACAAACAAATGAACAAAAAATACAAAGGAAAAAATCCCCTTGGTAATCATTTTAGGTAAATGTCACTTAGAAAGACTTCTCTGAGAATATGTGGTAATTCTGTCAAATGTCTAATTTGGAAACTGGAAGAAGTATAAGGGCTTCTGTCTCTCTAATATATTTTATTCATGCGTTATTTTTTCAGCACACATACCAATACTCAAAGTCAGTATATACCTAACATGCTTTTACAAAGTACAAAACTGCAACCAGGCTAATTACACTAATGTACAACCACATCCACGGCTGCCACAAAAGACTTTTCATGTGCTCACATATGTAATACACTGAAGCAGCATGGGGTTTCTAAAAGCAATCTTCATTTGCTATTTTCTCTCAGCAACAGATGATAAAGCAATATTTCTAATACTTATTACTGAATCGCTTAAAAGCAATGAAGCATTTTTTTAACATTCTCTAACATCAGATTTTTTGTTTGTTTGTTTTTAAATGGGGAAGATGAAAACCTGCTGAATGTTATTTTAATAAAAGATACCACCATCTTCAACAGTCACTAAAATTTTAAACATAAACAGACACTGAAAATTGATACAAGCAATATACAATATTTGTCTCTTTACATGGTTGGAAATGACAAAAGAATTTAAACTAAATTATCAAACCCTTACCTTCATAACTATGTCAGGAGATAAGGAAGCATTGGTTCTACTCTTTCAGAGCACAAGATTACAAAGTCAACAGGAGGATACCCTAACCAATCTAAAATATATGTTCTTTTGGGGATTACATCTTTTAAGCAAAGATGAAAGGATAACAGGTCATTTTAGTTATAATTTCATTTGATGTAGCTATACTACATTTTCTTAAATTAAAAATAAAAAGCACTGAGCGCTGTGGCACATGCCTGTAATCCCAGTGGCTCGGGAGGTGGCACCAAGAGGATCGCAAGTTTGAGACCAGAGGCAGTCTGCGTAACTTAGCAAGACCCTGTCTCAAAAAAATAAAAAAATAAAAAATAAATAAATAAAAGAGTTGGGGTGCAGCTCAGTGGTCCAGCACTTGCAGAGCATGCAAATGTGAGGCCCTGGCTTCAACCCCCAGGACCACCAAAATAAATAAGTAAAATAAAATAAAATAAAATAAAATAAAATAAAATAACAAATTTAAAAATAAAAATAATTAAAAAGCAAGCCAGGCATGGTACCATACTCCTGTAGTCTCATTACTAGAGGCCTTGAGGCAGGAAGATCAAGAGTTTGAGGCCAGCCTTGGCTACACAGAGAAATCTTGTCCAAAAATTAAACATAAAAAAATAAACAAAAACCAAATAGTTAAATTTTATGACATATATTAACAGCTAACAAAGAGACTAAGTCAGAACTGTCAGAATTATGAAGTAAATATGAACATGTAATGAATGCATATACTATCATGCCAAGAGTTATTGATAGAAATCGTTTAAAAAGAGAGTTAAAAGTATTGGCTTCCTTAATACCAAACAAATATTGGTTCATAGATAAAAACATGGTAAATTTTAGGCTATACCAACCTAAGGAACTATTATCAAATTCTGATAACCCAAGTGATTTATGCTGAATCTCAAGAAATAAACCTAATTGTGTCTCTTCCACAATATTTTAACCCTTAAGGAATGACACTAAAACATGATATAAAGCACATCAAAGACCACAACAAAAGGAAAGACCACCTTAGGCCTATACAATCATTCACACAGATTTTCTACATGGAACCACAAAGAAGTACAGAATTACTATAGAGATAATATATATTCCCTAGAGATCATTCAGTTAAGTGCTTAAAAGTACACTCTGTTTCGGAGACTGTGCAGGAAAATATGAATACATAATTAAGAAACAACAACATGGTAACTCAACCTACAATTGGCTATCTGCTAAACAGAAGATCCAAAATTATATCACATGCAAAAATGTGCATATAAGAAGGTCAGGCACGGTGCCACACACCCATAATCTCAGCAGTTAGGCAGGCAAGAAGATTGCAAGTTTGAGGCCAGAAGCAGCCTGTGTAATTTAGCAAGACCCTGTCTCGACATAATAAAACAAGGAGCTAGAGTTGCATTGAGTGGTAGAGCAGTTACAAAGAATGTGTAATGCACTGGGTTCAGACCCCTAGTATAAAAATAAGAAGAAAGAAATGTGCATACAGGGATGGAGGTGTAGTTCAGTGGTACAGCAGTTGCTTTGCACACACAAGGCCTTGGGTTCAACCCACAGCACGCCTAAAAAATGTGCATATAGGTTATATATTTATTTTATCTAAGGATGTTTTATGGGCTGGGATTTAGCTCAGTTGGTAGAGCGCTGCGCTGCAGTCTCTGAGGTCCCGAGTTCAATTCCCAGCACTCCCCAAAAAATGGGAGAAGGACCTGGCAACCCACTCCCAAGGCAATCCCGAAACAGTCAACCATTGAAAACCCTGTGAGGGTCGCTATGAGTCAGATACCGACTCCACGGCACCTAACAACAACGACAACAAGGATGTTTTATATAAATGGAAGAGGGGGAAGTTTAAATTTAAGGTCATTTCCCCATTGCCTATGGACTTTCCTTTACTTTAATACAACTAAAGCTTGTAGAATGGCTCATGACAACCATCCCTGTCTAGAAAACACAAATTTCTTTGTGCACTAACAGATTTAATGCATCCCAATACCTTGAAGACAGATCTAGGAATTTACACGACTAACAAGCATCACCAGGTGGTCCTCATCTACAATTGTACATGCATAGTTGGACTTTTAACTTTCCTTACCCAACAAAAGTCATTATTTCTTCATTAAAGAAAATCACTTTTCTAATTGGCTTTTTGTAGGGCTGGGATTTAGCTCAGTTGGTAGAGCACTGTGCTGCAGTCTCTGAGGTCCCAAGTTCAATTCCCAGCACAGCAAAAATGGGGAAGGACCTGGCAATCCACTCCCGAGGTAATCCCAAAATAGTCAGCCAATGAAAACCCTATGAGGGTCACTAAGAGTTGGATACCGACTTGATGGCACCTAACAATTGGCTTTTTGTAGTTTATTTATTCACTTATTTATTTAAAATGGTCTCAACATTGCACAGACTGGCCTCAAACACCTGAGCTGAGGCAATCTTCCTCCTCCACCTCCTGGGACTACAGGCGAGCACCACAGTGCCTCGCTCTCTCGTTGACTTTGTGAGTATTACATTAGCCAGAAACTCTGGATTCTGAACTTTTTTTTCCCTGCTGTTTTTTGTTTGTTTGTTTGTTTGTTTTTGCAGCACTGGGGACTGAACCCAGGGCATTACTGCGTGCTAAGAAAGCACTCTATCAACTGAGCTAAGCTTCCAGCCCCATGAACATTTTTTCATACAGAGAACAGTCTCAAAATATACATTCTATCACTGGAAACTCAGTGAATACACAGTTTACCCAGCATTTAATCCTCTGAATACAATGAACAACCACACAAAAACAAAAGATGAAGTTCAAAGATCCAAAATGCTTTCAGAAAATTAGATTTATCAACAAAAACACTGTAACTCAGACATTTTTAAAAAGAGTCAAAATTCTGAGGAAGTATATTCAAATCAGACATATACCTAAGCAAATTATTAGCCATATACAAGAAACATTTTCACATATGCAAGCAATAAAAAGTTTTACATTTTAGAAGCTCAATCAAAAAGAAAAGGCACAACAAGAAATACCTCTACTGAAAACAAAAGGCCGTATAAGAAAAAAAGTGAAGAGGATTTACATGGTAATAAAACTGAGAGATTGGTTAACCTAAATAAAAATCATGGAAATATTGAAAACATAAGAGAATGGGAATATGGAAGAAAGGAACTGAAATTTCTAAAATTAAAAAATTAATAGTCACAATAAGAATGGCATATGCAAAAGCTACTGTCACAATAGTTGAAAATGATTACAAGGTGCAACCAAGTATATGACTGCCTTGGATATTAGTTTTTGTTGTTGGGTGCCATTGAGTTGGGTACGACTCATAGTGACCCTATGTACAATAGAACAAAACACTACTCGACACTGTGCCATGCCTGGCACTATTGTCAGTGCTTCTCTGCTATTCATAGAATTTTGAATGGCTGATGAGTCCTTCTCCCAAAACTACAGCACCTGGGATTCCCAGGAGGTCTCCCATCCAAGGACTAACCATGCCTGACCCTGCTTAGCTTCCAAGATCTGACAAGATTGGACACCAGGGTGAGATATGCCTATAGGTATTAGCAGACAGGCATATACATAGACTTGATTCTTTTAACAATAAAACTTAAATTTGTAATGAAAGGAAGGGGCTAGAGTTTAGCTCAGTTGGTAGAGCGCTGCTCTGCACTCTCTGAGGAACAAGGTTTGATCCCCAGCACTGTAAAAATGGGAAAAGGATATGACAATTCACTCCTGAAGCCATCCCAAAACAATCAGCCATTGAAAACTCTATGAGGGCCACTATGAGTTGGACCTGACTCAAGGGCACCTAACAACAACAACAACAATGAAGGGAAGGATTCTAATTAGGTAAAGTGCATAGAACTGTATGAATACTATATCAAGAGAGGAAGAACTATTTACAATGACTCTACATCAGGTTTTCTCAGGCTTGGAACTACTGACTGACACTTGGGGCCACCTGAGTCTTTGCATTCAGGGCTGTTCTATGCACTATAGCAAAGATAGCAGCAACCTTGTCTTTATCCACAGGATGACAGTAGTAACCCACACCAAAACTGTCCAAAGACTGATAATATTCTCTAAGAGATAAAATCGTCCTTGATTAAGAACACTGTTGTACATTATGAGGTTAATAACCCATGATTTCCTTAAATGCATCTTGGCCACAAATATTTAAGGCTGCTTATATAAGTAAAGAAATATGATTTTATGGATCTTCAGATTATACAAAGGAGGGCAAAGAAGGGGAAAAAATCTGGCAATCTTTAAACATTTGTATTCCAAGATTTATTTTTTATTAATACTGCTTTAACAAATGTTAACAAAAATTAAAAGGTGGCAACTTGAATATCATTTGAGCAGGTAAAGGAATGAAAAGCCAAGAAAAGCTTGAAGTTTGGCTTTAATATAAACAATTTTATAAAGAAAAAGGAATAGCAAGCTGTGTCTTGGGAGGCTCGTTCTGTTCATGGCATATGACAAGTAATGACTTGGTAGAGATGTGAAAGAAAGCATCAAAGAGTAATCAAGATACTATTCTCCTCATCCCACCTTTTCCTTTTATAAGAGGAAGTTTGGTTGTTGGTTGGTAGGTGCCGTCGAGTCGGTATCCGACTCATAGCGACCCTCTGTACAACAGGGGAAACACTATTGTCAGTGCTTCTCTGCTGTTCATAGGGTTTTCAATGGCAGATTGATTTTTGGGAAGGGGTTGTCAGGTCCTTCTCCCAAGCCTACAGCTTCTGGTGTTCCCAGGTGGTCTCCCATCCAGGTACTAACCAGGCCCGATCCTGCTTAGCTTCCGGGATCTTACGGGATCGGATGCCACAGGGCTACCGCTGCAGGCCCATAAGAGGAAGTGGAATGCTCCAAACAGGATGGTATATGTAGGGAAGATCTTCCTCTCCAGATCAGAACAACAAATACCTCATTTGACAGCAGGAAAATATGAGACAGTCCCACACGGACAAAGCACCAGGGCTGGGGACAATACATGGAATACACATTGCATCTAAGCCAATGCTCCTTTGCATTGTGATGTGGATAGAGAAAGAAATACTTCAACCTGTAAGGGGATAAAATGGTTATATCAAAGGAAAAATTAGCAGTATAAAGACAACCTTCAAAAAAATATGCTAGGGGCTAGCTCAGTATAAAATATCTGATTCACATGCAGGAGGCCCTGGGTTGAATCACAGCACAGGAAAAAAGAAGGAAAAGAAAAAATAAAAACCACGCTAAACATGAGGAATTTAATATTTAAACTGTGATGTGAGCTTTCTCCAATTACTGTGCTTCCTACGGTCCTTCTAATAACAATCCTAAAAGCCTAATAAGCACGTTAAGTAACTTCCTCATGTTAAATTCATTTCTAAAGTAGCACTACTTATAGTCATCAACAGTACCCATTCAGCTAATCCAAATTAGACCTATATAGATTACCAAGAAAACTGCAAATACTTATTAAAATACAAGTATTGACATAATGAAATGTACAAGAAGAATATTACCTTCATTAGAGCTTTTTAAAAAGGTTCCAAATAAGTGTTTTTAACATTCATAGCCAAAATGAAAAAAAGACTGATAATCCACAGTGGAGATCTATTCTATTACTTATATGAAGACAGACAAGGTGCAAAAGCTTAATTAGGACATTTACAGACATTTTGCTTGGTGTACTTTTTCAGGGACATTCCCAATCACAAACGTCTTATGCAAAAATTTATTACTTACAGTGTTGTTTATAACAACAAAAAACTAAAATGAATCCATCACTTAGGATTAAATAATTCAAAAATAAAAAACAGACACGAAAAAAGAGGCATGACTGGGGAAGTAGCTCAGTCGAAGAGTACTTGCTTTTAGCATATGTGACAACCTGGGCTTGATTCCTCAGCACTACAAAAAGGAGGGGCACTTAATTTTCTTCACAATTTGCCTGTGACACAAAACTCATTGATTCTATATGCACAGAATGTTTCTAGATGTATACAGAAAATTCTAAAACAACACCCATGGGCTGTGGGACTCTGCAGATGTGAGATAATTTATTGTGTACAATATTTTTTATATTTTGATTTCTGAACCATGTCAATTTTTTACATAGGAGAGAGGGAGAGACAGAGACAGAGAGAGAAAGTTTTTAAAAGGAAGGGAGTCTCATCAGTTTTCTATGGTCTTAATTTTAAAAAGCAGGGGGTACTACTCTACCATCTACCATTTTTTTGGTTCCAGATTATACCAAGCATTCACTTAAATTGGGTGCAAACCATCCGTTACCACAGGAATATATAAATTCCTTCTAGCAACTTATTCCCATCTACTAACTACAGCTAAGAAGAGTATTTGAAACATTTCTTGCTTACAGAAAAAAATCTGATTATAGATAAATATTTTGATCATTAACTAGTTTTTTTTATGTATATGACAACTTAAGGAAAATTCTACCTTCAAATATTAATTGTTCTAAGTAAAATTGTCTGCAGCCATACCACTGTGGCGTCTGATCCTGTCACAACTCAGAATTCAAGCAGGGTCAGACCTGGTTAGTACTTGGATAGGAGAATACCTGGGAACACCAGGTGCTGTAGGTTTGGGAGAAGGACCTGGTAACCCATTACCAAATAACAATCTGCCATTGAAAGCCCTATGAATAGCAGAGAAGCACTGACAATAGTGTTTCACCTGTTGTACATAGGGTCGCTATGAGTCTGACACCAACTCAATGGCAACTAACAACAACAACTAGGTAAAATATGAAGCAAAAAATTTTCAAATTACAGCCTTTGAAGATGTCTTTCCAAAACACTTTGGTACATCAGTTTTATAAAGAAACATAAAAAGATAATCTCAGTAAAGTTTTTTTTTTTTCCCCCTTTGGTGTTGGGGATTCAACTCAAAGCCTCACACACACTGACCACACAGACTGCTGAGCTACACTTTAAAGTTTTTTTCTTTTCTTTATTTTAAACCTTTATTTGGGGATTTTAAGGTGGTTTTGTTTGTGTTGTTTTTGATTGTGGTTTTAGTTTTGGTTTGGATTGCTTCCCTGAAATAGGGTCTCACTATGTAACCCAGGCTAACCTAGAACTTGCTATGTAGACCTACTAGCCTCAAACTTGTGTTGATCCTTCTGCCTCAGCCTCTCAAGTACAGAGATTATAAACGTGTGCCACTACCACACTTGGCTGAGTATTAATATTAAGTGATCTAAATGAAAGACGTTTCTCAGCATCCCAACTTAAGGTGGGAGAAGGGAGGTGATAATGAAATAATGAATTAAATGACAGGCAAAGCCCATCTGAGTCTTTTCTGAGATGCCTTTACAAGGAGGGCAAGAGAATTTAAAACAAAAACTATTCCAAAACTAAAAACTATAAAGAGAATCCAAGGGTGCCATCAGCAGATGAAAGGTTTCATAAAAATTCTAGAAGGCACAAGAGAGATTGAGTACAGCAAACCAAACTCCAGGCTGAGCATTTCACTCAACAGAGAAACAACAGAGATATTGCCACTGAGATCACAAACAAAACATCAAAAAAATTAAAATGTTGTTATTAGGTGTCACTGAATCAGGTCCAACTCATACTAACCATAAGTACAGCAGAACGAAACACTACCCAACACTGTGCTATTATGCACACAATCTTTTTGTCAGAGCCCATTGTTGCAATCACTCTGTGTCTTCTCATTGTGAGTCATACCACATCAGCAAAATGAGATCCCAGAAACTTTACTCCATTGTCATCATTAAGGTCAACTCTACTTTGAGGAGGAAACTCTTCCCCAATCATTTCATTAAATGTCTTCCATTCTGGGGGCTCATTTTCTGGTACTATATTTGACAGTGCTTCTCTGCTATTCACAGGATTTTAAGTTGTTTTGGGAGCAGGCTGCCAGGTCCTTGTCCCTAGGTTGTCTTAGTCTAGAAGCTCAGATGAAACCTGTCCACTGTGAGTAGCCCTGCTGATATCTAAAATACCAGTGGATAGCTTTCAGTATCACAGCACACACAAGCCCCTCACAGCACGACAAGCTGACAGACATAAATATCAAGCCCAAAATTCATATAAAGGGAGCCAATGCTAAGAGGGAACTGAACTTTCTAGCTGAGGGCTGAAGAATTTCCAGCTTAAGAGTGCAAGACCTCAAGAAACCAGTTCCACAACTACTAGCCAAACCTCCCCATATAAACAGAGACCCTTGATCAGCCTTGCATTCCTCTGAGATTTTAGAGTTGTTGTTATTGCTGTTGTTTTGCAGTGCTGAGGAGTCAACCCAAGGCCCTGCACATGCTAGGTTAGTGTTCTATCATTAAGCTGTATCTTTGGTGCTTCATCTGGTTTTGAGTAAGAACAAATAGCTATGAATCATCTAATACTACAACATAAAATACAAAAACTTAAAAACTGAACCTAGAGAAAATAGGTGAAAAAACCCTGAAATACTAATTAGAAGTATTAAAAAGCATTGTGAGGATAATGCACTTGTAAAACAAAAAAGATGCATTGAAAAAGAGCATTCAGAAAACAAGAGATCCTTTGCAAATATAAAATCTGATTTGAAAAGTTAAAGTATCATTCAATGGGCTTGAAAATAAAAGTTAAAGATTTAGATCATAACCAGACAGACAGAGAGAGAAAGAGAGAGAGAAAGAAAAAAGAAAAGAAAAGAAGGAAAGAAAGAAAGAGAGGACAGGGCAGGGCAGGGCAAACAAATGAAAAATGTGAGAAAAGACAAGAGGCAAAGACAACCAACCCACGAACTCTAACAAATAATGAGTAGGAGAATGAGAAAAATAATATTAATAAAAATTACTATGGGGAAAATCCACAACTATATCAGCAAACAGGTATCTTCAAGTTAAAATAGCCAACCAAATTATCTTCACTACTGAGACATCACTGTGAAATTGCAGGATGCAATGAATAAGAGAATAAGAGATTCCTAAAAAGATTACAGAGAAAAAGTATAGCTAATGTTCAAATTATGGAAGGTTTACATGGTAGAGTTTATAAAGATCACTGACAGGGATGCTTCATAACAGTGCAGTAATTACTTCTAAGTCATGAGGAAAAACAATTTTAAGCAGAAAACTCAAAACCAAGCCAAACTATGTATCAAGTATGTAGTAAAAAATTATCTGTGGCTGGGTACGGTGGCGCACACCGGTAATCCCAGCAACTCTGGAGGCACAGGCAGGAGAATCACAAGCTCAAGGCCAGAGGCAGCCTGTGTAACTTAGCTAGACCTTGTATCAAAATAAAAGTAAAATGTTGGCTGGGGGTGCAGCTCAGGGGTAGAGCACTTACAAGCATGTGTGAGGCCCTGGGTTCAATCCCCCTATACCACCCAAAAAATAAATAATAATAGTCTATGAATTTCATTAGTACAGGAAGTTTGAAATATATAAGGACAATTGAGTTTGATAAAGCTGAAGATCTCTGATGTGAGATGATATACATTAAAACGTAAAACTAAAATTAATAAGAATCACAAGTGTTGCTGAAATACAAACAACATCAAAAACTTAACAAAGAGAAGTGCCTGGTTAGTACTAGGATAGGAGACCAGCTGGGAATACCAGCGCTGTAGGCTTGGGAGAACAATCTGTCAGCCCTCTCCTGAAACAATCAGCCATTAAAAACCCTATGAATAGCAGAGAAGTACTGACAATAGTGCCTGGGATGGCACAGTGTTGGGCTGTTTCATTCTGTTCTATATAGGGTCCCTTTGAGTCAGACCTGATTCAACAGCACCTAACAATATAACAACCACCACCACTTAGTACCTGCCAACTAACAAATTTTTTGTTTGTTTGCTTTTGTTGGTGTTTTTTTTTTTTTTTTTTTTTTTTTTGCAGTATTTAGGGGCTGAACTCAGGACCTCGAATATATTTTGCAAGTGCTCTACCACTGGGCTGCACCCCACACCCACCTTTTATTTTTATATATTGATACAGGGTCTTGCTAAATTGTGCTGGCTGCCCCTGACCTTGAACCCCAATCCTCCTCCCTCAGCCTCCTGAATTGCTGGGATTATAGAGGTGTGCCACCACCCCTGACCTAACTAATAGATCTCTATGCTAGAAAGGTCAGTCACATCCTGAAAGGAGACAAACATTATACACCACCTACAAAGTGTATCTTCAGCCATACCACCCTAGCATCTGATCCAGCCTGATCTCAGAAGCTAAGCAGGGTTGGCCTGCTTAGTCCTTGGATGGGAGACCGCCTGGGAATACCAAGTGCTGCAGGCTAGGGAAAAGGACCTGGCAGCCCACTCTCAAAACAATCCACCATTGACAACCCTATGAACAGCAGAGAAACACTGACAATACTACTAGGGGATGACACAGTGTCAAAGTGCTTAGTTCTATTGTACATAGGGTTGCTATGAGCCAGACCTGACTTGACAGCACATAACAACAACATAAAGTTTTTTGGGGTTTATTGGCTTTTGTTTTTGTTTTTTTGTTTTTGTTTTGTTTCACTACACTGAGGTGCTGAACCCAGGGCCTTGCATATACTTTGCAGATGGTTCACCATTCATCTCCCATCCTTTGCCAAGAGCTGTAACTTTGGCCTCTTATTTATTTTTTTTCCTGTGGTCCTTAAGGGTTGAATCCAGGACCTTGTGTATACTTTCCATGGATTCTTCTACTGAGCTACACCACCTGCCCCTTCTTTTTATTTTTTATCTTGAGACAGGTTCTCACTAAATTATACAGGTTACCTCTGGCCTTGAACTTAGGCTTTACAGGAACAAGCCCCTATGCCCAGCTTTCCAGCCACAACTTTAAATCTAATTACCAATACAGAAATATGAAGAAGAGAGGAATATGGTAAAAGACACTATGGGGAAAGTCCAAACAGAGAAGACAAGTTTTTTACCACAAAAAAAAATGCCAGGAAAAAAGAGAGGGAAGGAAATGGGAGACTTTCATTTTCCCCCTAAGACCACCCCATTTACTTAACACCATCTTACCACTGTATTGTCACAGTACCTTTATCATAAATCACGCTGCAAGCTCAGTTTAGTGGCACATATCTATAATATCAGCATTCCAGAGGCTGAGGCAGGAGGATCATGGCAACTTCTAGGGTAGCTGGGGATACAGAACAAGATCTTGTTTCAAAAAAATAAGGAAGGAAGGAAGGAAGGAAGGAAGGAAAGAAGGAAGGAAGGAAGGAAGGAAAATGAAAGGAAGGAGGGAGGGAGGGTTATTATACTTGTGAGTGTAAGTCTGTTCTGGCTTTTTTGCTTCATTGGTCTAGTTCTCAATCTACTTGCTAATACCACCTTAATTATTATAACTTTGCAATTGTTTTAGTATCCACTTTTTCATGCACTTTTATTCTTTAAGATTGATAATGGTTCTCAAATGTTTTGATCTGAAGATTCTTTTATATTCCTAAAGATATTGAAACCTTCAAAGAACTTTTGCTTCTGTGGGTTATAGCTGTCAATATTTAGCATGTTAGAAACAAATATTGAGAAAAAATGTAATATTTACTAATTAATTCAAAATAAAAGTTTCCAAAACAAAATTTAATGAAGTGATATTTTTGCAAATCTCTTCAATCTCTAACCTAAGAGAACAAGAGTCCTGTCACCTTTACTAAGATATAATTTATACGCCAAAATTGTATGTTAACCGCGCACAATGTGATATCTTGATACACATACACTGTGAAATAACTGAGTAGGTCTTCATGTAATAGAGTCACTTCATTTTCAAAATCTCAAATACTCATTTCTAAATAACCATAGTTTACATTTCAGTAGTTATATAGGTCTTCATGTAATAGAGTCACTTCATTTTCAAATTCTGTCAAATACTCATTTCTAAATAACCATAGTTTACATTTCAGTAGTTATACCAAGTAAAAATGGTGTCCCATGAAGAAGGGAGCAGTTTAGTTCATAATTCAAACAATCCTCTGAACTTTTCCCTCAAGACAACAACCACACTTCAATAAACAGAAGTGAATTTATGTGTACTTCCTATTTCAATACATAGAACATTAAAAAGATACGTGAGTTCTCAAAACAAGACAGAGGAGATGGTTGTACAACATTGTCAACATACTGAATGCCACTGGATTAGACACTGTAGAATGGCTACTAGTTAATCTGATGTTATGCAAATTGGGGGGGGGGGGGGTACTGGGGAGTTGAACCCGGGGCTTCACACATGCTTTCTGCAAGCACTCAACCACTGAGCTGTACTTTCAGCCCATTTTTTTACTTTTTATTTTGAGGCAGGGTCTTGCTACATTACGCAGACTGCATCTGGGCTAGAATTTGTGATCCTGTTCCCTCTGTCTCCCCACTTGCTGGGATTAAAAGCATACACCACCACACCCATCTCTGTGAATTTTTTAAGGTTTTCATAATTTGTTAAATTTAACAAATTATATTGCCTTGTCAAGACCATTCTTCAGTGGAATTTGTTTAAAAAAAAATTCTGTGGGACTCGGGATGTAGAAAGTGGTAGAGAGCTTGCCTACTAAGTATAAGGCCCTGGGTTTGATCTCCAGCACTCTTAGAAAAAAGAGGGGGAGGGTAGAGTACAATGAGGGCTGGGGGAAAATGCCACTCTGCACTCTCAGAAGCCCTAAGTTTGATTCCCAGCACCACAAAAACAGGAGAAGGAACAGGCAATAGTGCCAGCCATGGCACAGTGTCGGGGAGCGTTTCATTCTGTTGCATACAGAGTAAGTATGACCTACCAACAACAACTTCCCGGCAAAGCTTTGTAGTTTTGGGCTGGGGTTTAGCTCAATAAGTAGAGTGCTGCTCTGCACTCTCTAAGGACCCCAGCTCAATACCCAGCACCACGAAAACAAGGATATGGCAATCCATTCCCAAAGCAATCCCAAACCAATCAGCCATTGAAAACCCTATGAGGTCACTATGAGTCCAACAGAACTCAACAGCACCTAACAACAGCAACAACGGAGTACAATAACTACTACCAGAGTTTAGTGCCATTGACTTGTTTTGTGTTAAGGCACAGCAATTTTGCCCACTATTGCTTTTACACCATCAGTACAAAATCAACAAATAAATACCTTTCTGCTGTTATGAAAATAGACTTGATTTTAGAAACTCCCCTAAAAAGATCTCTAGGGACAATAAGACATACACAAATGACACCTTGAAAATACTTCTTTTCATTGTTCTTGGTCTTTTCCATTCTCATAAATTTTGGAATCGGCTTCACAATTTATAAATATACTTTCACACACGTGGGGGATGGGGAAAGAGAGAGAAAGAGAGAGGGAGGGAGGGAGGGAGGGAGGGAGGGAGGGAGAGAAGAAGGGAGAGAAACCTTCCCGTGATTTTATTTGGTAATTTATTGACTTTCTACCTCAATGTGGGGAAAATTCATATATTGTCATATGTCCTGCATTTGTTTAGGTATTCTTCAATTCTTTCAACAATGCTTTGTAGTTTTTATGTAGAAGTATTATGTATCTTTCTCTAAACCCATCGCTAGCCATCTGATGCTTTTCTATGCTATCTTTTAAATGGCATCTTTTAAATTTTAGTTTTCTAAATCAGGCGTGGTAGTGCACACCTATAATCACAGCACTTGACAGGCCTAGACAGAAGGATCGACAGAGGTCAAGGCCAGCCTGGTCTATTTAGTGAGTTCCAGGACAGTCTGGGCTACACAGTGAGACCCTATCTCAAAAAAATCAGTAAACAAAGTGGGGTGCAGTGGCACACGCCTGTAATCCCAGTGGCTTGGGAGGTGGAGGCAGGAGGATCACAAGTTTGAGACCAGAGGCAGTCTGCATAACCTAGTGAGACTCTGTCTCAAAAAGTAAAAAAATGGGCTGGGGGTGCAGCTCAGTGCTATAGCACTTGCAGAGCATGCAAGTTCGAGGCCCTGGGTTCAACCCCCAGTACCAAAAAAAAAAAAAAAAAAAAAAAAAAAAAAAAAAAAAAAAAAAAAAAATCAGTAAACAAAAAAGTAAATAAATTGATAAATAAATTTTAAACATTTAGTTTAAAAACTGGGCGTAGAGGCACATGCCTGTAATCCCAGCGGCTCGGGAGGCAGAGGCAGGAGGACCGCAAGTTTGAGACCAGAGGAAGTCTGAGTAATTTAGTGAGACCCTGTCTCAAAAAAGTAAAGAAAATGAGCTAAAGGCGGCAGCTCAGCGGTCCAACACTTGCAAAGCATGCAAGCACAAGGCCCTGGGTTCAACCTCCAGTACCAATAAATAAATAAATAAATAAATAAAAATTTAGTTTTCTGCCAAGCATGGTGGTTGGTTGTTGTTAGGTGGCACCGAGTCAGTGTCTGACTCATAGTGACCCTATGTACAAAAGACGAAACACTATTGTCAGTGCTTCTCTGCTATTCATAGGGTTTTCAATGGCTGATTGTTTTTTAGGAGTGGGTTGCTGAGTCTTTCTCCCAACCCTACATCACCTGTGTTCCCAAGTGGTCTCCCATCCAAGTACTAACCAGGCCCGACCCTGCTTAGCTTCTGAGATCTAACGGGATCGATGCCAAGGTGGTACAGCTGCAGGCACACTGAAGAGAAGCACTACTTGACAAGAGGTGGCTATACACAAGCAGTGTGGCCCCTCAGCCACTGCATGTAAACTTCAGGAACACTGTGGTCAAAATCCAGCAGTAAGCACACTTATAATTAAAAAAGAAAATGAGCCAGGCACAGTAGCTCAAGCTTGTAATACCAGCAACTCGGGAGGCAGAAACAAAAGTATTGCAGGTTCAAGGCCAGAGGCAAGCCTGCATAACTTAGCGAGACCATGACTCAAAATAAAAAGTAAAAATTGGGCTGGGGGTTGTAGCTCAGTGGTAGAGCACTCATAAAGTATGTGCCATCCCTGGGTTCAACACCCAAGTACTGAAAAAATAAAAATAAAATAATAATAATAAATAAGTAAGTAAATCTAAAAAAGAAATGCCTTAATGACAAACAAGACTTTTAGTAATGCTTCTGGGTAGAAATATTACATGTTGGGAGGACTGGCTTTTTCTTTACGTTCCACATTTCAACAATCAATTATATAGATTTCAGTATAAGAAATAAATGAGTTTATCTGAAAGTTTTTAATATGCAGTAATGCTGAGGGAATAGTAAAGTAGACACATTCATAATTTGCTATAGTAAGAATATAAACTGACAGCATAATTCTTGAAGAAAATTTAACATTTTGTAACAAAATATTTGAAATGTGTATACTGAGTTAGAAAAGGGTCTGCTATCAAATGGTAATGATGTTTAATACTACTACTTTACTATTCCTGGAGAAGGAGTATTAAGAAGAGTTTTAGTATATTTCCATCAATGTTCTCATCATCAGAATCAGCCATGTTGTCAAGCAAAGGAGATAAAAATTAATGCAAAATAGCATTTTTCCACTTTGATACCAAAATGTGCATATTCCAACATAATACCTTTCCCTTATATATCTTTGTTCTCATTTCAGGAAAATTGGAAATACAGAAAAGAATAAAGATGAAAATTGCTTATATCTTCTTCTATTAAAATAATTCTGCAATGCACATTATAATGTATTGCTATGGTTTGGATCTAGAATATCCCCCAAAGACCCACGATATTATCTGGGCACCATTGGAAGGTGATGGGAACATTAACAGCTGGGGACCAGAAGGAGGTGTTACGACACAGCAGTGCATGCTGTCAAAGGCTACTGTTGGACCCCATTCTCTTCTCTCTTTTACCCATCCTAGCCTTGAAGTGAACAGGCTTTGCTTTACCATGTGTCCCCTGCTATAATGTGCTGCCTCACCACAGTTCAAAAATCTACACAGCTGACTGATTATGGACAGACACCTCTAAAACCTTGAGCCTAAATAAATCTCATCTCTTTATATGTCAACTATCTCAAGTATTAATCCCAATAATAAAAAGCTGACCAACAAAGAAAATTGGAAAAAGGGTCACTGCTATACTTGGTGATGTATTTCAGAAGCCTTTGGAACTGATTTATGAAAGGAGTTTAGAAAAGCTTGGAGAACTGGAGTAAAGAATGCCTAGAGTATTGTGAGAGGAGCTTAATGGGCAATTCTGGTGGGGGCTCAGAAGACCAGAAAGTTCTTAGAAACATGGACAGTTAAGGCCATGTTCATGAGGTTTCATACAGAAATGAGGACTGTTCCAGTTGGAAGAGTGGCCACTCTTGTTAACATGGTAGCAAAGAAGTTGGCTATATTTGTGCAAGCCCTCAGACGTTGTAAAAAATTGAGCTTAAGTGTAATGGACTAGTTTATCAGAAGGAAAAATTATTGAACCCATCACCTCACATGTGCTCAGCAAGTGCTCTGCAACTGAGCTGCACCTTGGCAGCTTTTTAATTTGAGACAAGGTCTCACTAAGTTGTGCAGGCTGCCACTGACCTCAACCTCCTGAGTCTTGTGCCCCAGCTTCCTGAATCATTGGGGATTACAGGGGAGTGCCACAGTGCCTAGCAGGATGAGAAAATTTTAACACAGCAAAGTACTCGGGCTGTAGCATGGGTATTATTTGCTGCTTTTAGATATATTTGCTGTGAGAATAAGGAACAAAAGAGTAGAGAGCCAAGCATGTTGACACATGCCTATAATCCCAGCACTAGGGAGGCTGAGGCAAGATAGGTATGAGTTCAAGGCTAGTTTGGGCTGCATAGCAAATTCCAGGGCAACCTAGGCTACAAAGCAAGACCCTGTCTCACAGGGGGGAAAAAAAAATGTAGAGCTGAAAGATTTGGAAAACTTGCAGTTTGGCCAGAAAAGGAGTGTGTTTGAAGGAGGATGCAGTTGCCAATGTGTTTGGCACTCTTAAAAAGAAGTCAAGTTGTATCGGGCACGGTGGCGCATGCCTGTAATCCCAGCAGTTTGGGAGATGGAGACAGGAGGATCACAAGTTCGAGACCAGAGGCAGTCTGTGTAATTTAGCAAGACCCTGTCTCAAAAACTAAAAAAATGGGCTGAGGGTGCAGCTCAGTGGTCCAGCGCTTACACGGCATGCAAGCGCAAGGTCCGGGGTTCAATCTCCAGTGGGGTGGGGGGCGGGGGGAGTCAAGTTATCTGGAGATATATCTCAGTGGTACAGTGTATATTTAGCATGTGTGAGATCTTAGGTTCAATCCTTAGCACCACACCCTCAAAAGGAAAGCCAAGGGCTTTGTACCAGGACAATAGGATATATGCCTTGAGGGCATTTTAGGAATCTGCAAGAGCCTACCCATCACAGGCTCAGAAAGGTAGAAATGCAAATTAGTTTCAAAGGCTTTACAGGACAGAGTCTTTCTGAGTTTTTCTTTTCTCTTCCCCTAGGTACTAGGGGACTGAACCCACAGCCTCATGCACACTTAGCAAGTGCTATACCACTGAGCTGCACTCCTAGCCCCTTTTTAATTTTTTTAATTGAGACAGGGTCTCACCAAGTTACACAAGCGGCCTATGGCCTCAAACTTGCAATCCTCCTGTCTGTGCTTATCACTAGGATTACAGGCATGTGCCATCACACCTGGCTTTGACTTTGTTTTGGAGAAAGAGTCTCACTATATAGTCTCACTCACACTAACCTCAAAATTGCTATATATCCCAGGCTGCCCTTAAACTCACAATCTTACTGCTTCAACCTCCTCAATACTGGGATCATAGGTACGCACCACCACGTCTGGCTCAAGGGCAGAGTATTTTGAGAAGTCCCCAAAAACACCACTGGCACAGGACTAGGTAGGCCAAAAAAGCTCACAGAAACCACTGTAGTAGAGGTTCAGGCAGACCCAGGTATAGCTCAAACTGGAGGCATACCCTGGCATCATCTATGTGATGTTGGCCTTGCAGGCATACAGAATGCAAGAATTAATGGAGTCATGAAAGCTTATACTGAGATTTCACAGGAAAGCCCAGGAGCCTGGGCAGTGTGTGGCAGAGTCAGAATCCCTACAAGCAACCTGAAATGGTGATGTGTGAAGCTGTCAGAGTAAGGATGAAGCTGCAATGGAGATCCCAGAAAGGAAGGATTGCCAGAAACATACCTACCACAAACGCTGTAGGCAGCATGCAGAGCCAGCATGAGAAAGGGGCCAGGTGGGCTACAACCACCAAAGCCACAGAAGAGAGCTGCCCAAGGCCTTGGGAGCCTGCCATAGTAGAGAATGCCAGACATGGGAACATTAGGATTTGAGGTTTGTTTGCCCTGCTGAGTTTCAGTCTTGCATTTATCCAATTCCTCCTTGCTATTTTCCTATCCCTTGTTTTCGGAATAGGAATGTTTGTCCTGTGCCATCTTATATTGGAAGTATATAAGTTCTTATTGGCTTTTACAGGAGCTCACAACTAGTTTGCCTTGAGTCTTGGAGAAGACTTGGACACAGACTTTTGAGTAACACTGAGCAGTTAAGACTGGGACCTCTGAGGATGGCCTCAATGCATTTTGTATTGTGAGATGGAAATGAGTCTTTTGGAGCAAAGGTTGGAATGCTACGGTTTGATCTGGAATGTCCCCCACAGGCCCATGTTTTAAAGGCTTGGTCCTCAATTTGGTACCATTGGAAAGTGGTGGAAATCTTAAGATACATATAAAGTGTGATAAAAAAAAAAATACGGTAAATGTTAAGTTAAATTTTTTATTATGAAAGAGGACTTCCAGAACTGCTTCAGAAAGTGTCAAGGGATAATAGTGTTTCGAGGCAGGAGTATTTTGAGGGGGTTCAAGAGCAACTAGATTTTACTGTACTTTTTTTCCTTCATTCACCATGTTTTCTGTTCACACCTTATATATTTCTACAAAGTTATATGAGAACTTCCATATAATAAAGTCCTTAAGGGAGGATTTCAGAGCGAAAAATACATCCACATTACAATTGGACTGGTTTCCCTAATTATACCAGCACTAAAAATACAGAAGAGCATCTGGGTCCCTCCTCTCACCAATACTATATATTAACACAAGAACCATAGTATTCCTCTTAAGTAACTCTTGCGGAATAGAAATGTTTCCACTTCTCTCCTTCTCATGGTTCCTATAAAATGATAATAAATTTATTTTGTTTGGTGACAAAGAATATGCATAAAAAGATTTCCACCAGTCACTGTGGTCCATGCCTGCAGTTCCAGAGACTCAGGAGACTAAGGCAGGAGGATAGAAAATTCAAGGCCAGGGACAGCCTGCGCAACTTACCAAGTCCCTATTCCAAGATAATTAACTAATTAATTAATAAGGGTGGCTCAGTGGTAAAGCATTTGCCTACCAGGAGGCCCTGGGTTCAACACCCCCAAAACCACACCAAAGATAGGAAGAGGGAAAGAGAGTGAGAAAGGGAGTGAATGAGAATTTCCTATCCTCTATCTAGTACTCTGTGTAAAAGTTTGATGCTGACTCCAAATAAGTCATTTTCCCTCAGTCTTAAGTTCCTTATATTCCATATATCCAATCTTTCATTCTGTTGCCATTGTTGTTTAATTCTAGCAAGAATTAAATGAAACAGGTATGGTGGCACATGCTTGTAATCCCAGGAACTTAGGAGGCTGAGACAGGAGGGATCACAAGTTTGAGGCCAGAGGCTATCCACATTACTTGCCTTAAAACAAAAAATAAAAATGGTCTGAGGGTGCAGCTCAGTGGTAAGGAGTTTGCAAAGTATGCATAAAGCCTGAGTTCAACCTCCTCATGCCACACACACAAAAAGAAAGAATTAAATGACATTTAATTCTAATTTTAAATCACAATCCAAAATTACATTTAAGGTCAACTGTAACTGAGAAGAGATTATTCTATTATCAGTCAATGACTTTTTATTTCCTTAAAGACCAAAATTAAATTAAGTACAAACTCTACTCAGGTTTCAAATTCCAAATGGCTAATTGTGTACAGTATTCCACAGTAGATTGCAAAAACAGAAACTAAGATACTGATCTTCAAGAATCTTACAATGTAAGTAGAAGTCTGACTAGAACCACTTAGGCAAATTTTATGTAAAGTGCAAATTCCTAACAACTGCTCAAGGGACTTTCAAAACTGAATTAAGAAAGGCAATGACTCATTTTGGAGTAGAGAAAATTATGTAGGAGCAACATGGCATCCTTTAAACCAAGAAAAGTATACTAAAAATTGTAGTTAGAGTCATTCTTCTACATAGCGATGGTGATAGTGATGGTGATTTTGTTGGTATTCTGAGATCCTAACCTGGTAATTGTTTAAAAGAATCTAAGGATTTCACTGAAGCAACCAACTATTAAGAAACTGTGCACCTGTGTCTTTAAAACCTACCCTACCACTGACAGCAAATTTAGGTTCTGGAGTATTTTCACTGGTCTCTTTTAAAAAGCATAGTTAGGCTGGGGTTATAGCTCAGTGGTAGAATACCTGCCTAGCATGCAGAAGGCCCTGGGTTCAATCTCTAGCATTGAGGAAAAGGGGAAAGAAAGGAAAAAAAAAAAAAAAAAAAACATCGTCGGGGTCAACAATGAGGTACATAGGGTCCCGACAGTGGTACTTTGAACGAAGGTCAATTCCACCAGCATAGATGTAATGGGTTTCTCCACCACCACTCATATCTTGAAATAAGATAAACTTGGAAAACAATCAAGTCCAAAACATGTTACTATAGGACAATTAGACCAATAATCAGCAGGTACCTAAGGAAATGTTTTGAAGACACACTGAAGCTTAACTTCAAAGGGTATGGTCTAGACCTCAGGGTTGGTAAGTAGGAAAGAACTGGATCTTTTTAAATATGACTAACTAGCTGCACCACAGGCTGGGAAGAGGCATTAATCACTATATTTACCAATACTGTAATTAGAAGGTTTTAAAAAGTCAAGCTTCATGCATTCAAGATGTGGAAAAACTAACATTAGATCATATAAAAGACACACCCATAAACTTAGGTAGGGATCACAAAATCAAGAACACATTCTCAGTTTCTACTACACAACTAGTATTGTATCATTATCTTTTAGTATAATAATACAATCTGTATGCCTGAATAGGTTTCTACCTGCAACCATACCACTGTGGCGTTTGATCACATCAGATCTCAGAAGCTAAGCGGGGTCAGGCCTGGTTAGTACTTGGATAGGAGACTGCCAGGGAACACCAAGGGGGCTGCTGGCTTGTGAGGACCTGGCAACCCACTGTCAAAAAACAATCCAGCATTAAAAATCCTATGAATAACAGAGAAGCACTGACAATAGTGTTTCCCCTGTTGTGCATAGGGTTGCTATGAGTCCTACAGCAACTCAATGGACACCTAACAACAACAACAAATAGGTTTCTAATTTAGTTCTGCCCATTTGACTTGAGAATCTATATAGAATTATGTGAAATAGACATTCTAAGAGCCAACTTACTCAATAAGTTACTGAGTAGCTTTCATTCTGTCTCATGTTTTTTAGTATCTACAGTTACATACGCCTGCAGCGGTAGCCCTGTGGCATCCGATCCCGTCAGATCTCGGAAGCTAAGCAGGGTCGGGCCTGGTTAGTACCTGGATGCGAGACCGCCTGGGAACACCAGAAGCTGTAGGCTTGGGAGAAGGACCTGGCAACCCCCTCCCAAAAATCAATCTGCCATTGAAAACCCTATGAACAGCAGAGAAGCACTGACAATAGTGTTTCCCGTTGTAGAGAGGGTTGCTATGAGTCGGATACCGACTTGACAGCACCTAACAACAACAACAACAGTTACATACTCACCATAGTACTGTATATGTCCAATGAAGCAGTCAGATATTCAGACCTATAATTACTGAATATTTATAAGGTTGGAGACTTTGACAAGTTACTTAAATATTTTGTGTTTCAGTCTCCTCATCTACAAAATGGGGATAACAACAGAACTACTTTATAGAATTATTATACATGGAGTTCGTCTCTCTCTTGAGAAGCCCACATCCCTGACTTGGACATTTAATATGATTCTCTTTTTAAGCACCTCACTCACTCTCTGAGCACCCCCACTTACTCTAAAGCATGTATCTAATAACCTCTACAGCTTTCTTTCAAATAAATAAATAAATAAGATACATGTAAAGCAAGTGGAACAGTACCTATCATAAAAATTTCAATAAATGTTACAATGTTTTACAACCAAATTCAAGACATGAGTTACATATAAGCCTAGCTCCTATAAGACTAAATATAGTCCCAATATCACTAAGTAGACAATGGAAGACTCTGTTTAGAAATAAGAGGTAACAGCTAAATAACTAGAACATCAACCTGCTCCAACTATGAGTAGCTGTGTTGCCTTCCTCAGATTTACAAATTGTCCATGTACTTATGGATGAATGTAGAATGAAGGGATATGTGTGAACCACGTGATACTAATTAAAAGAGCATTCAATATGTGCTGTGTACAAGAAAATCTACTAGTAAATGCACAGTTATACACACATACATGAAAAGAGTGAATAAAGTATATGCTGATAATAGGTATGGTAGCTGGCATAACAATAAATTTTATAGGGCTTTACAATATAGGCAGCATATAATCTATCACTAAATGATTTAAGTAATTGTGCATGAGCTACCCCTTTCCTCCTCCCCTAATCCCTAAAAATGCCCTAAAGGGATTCTCACTGCTCAAACCCTGCCATGCATCATTAACATTACCCAGAAGTTGTTCTTTCTTATTTACAGAGGAATCAGAAAGAACAATAATCTCTACCACATTGGAAAGATCTACAGCAAGCATCTAGTGAGTATAAAAGTTCATGGGGCCAGGGGCCATGACATATACCTGTAATACCAGCAGCTTGAAAAGCTGAGGCAGGAGGATCATAAGTTTGAGGCCAGAGGCAACCTACACAACTTAGCCAGACCATTTCAAAATAAAAAATAATAAAAGGCAGCCAGGCGTGGTGGCACACCTATAATCCCAGCAGCTTGGGAGGCGAAGGCAGGAGGATCGCCAAGTTTGAGACCACAGGCAGTCTGCGTAATTTAGCGAGACCCTGTCTCAAAAAGTAAAAAAAATGGGCTGAGGGTGCAGCTTTAGTGGTCCAGCACTTGCAGAGCATGCAAGCACAAGGCCCTGGGTTCAACCCCCAGTACTGCAAATAATAATAATAATAATAATAATAACAATAATAACAATAAAATAATAAACAGCCTCGGGGTACAGCTCAGAGGCAGAGCATTTGCCCAGCATGCATGAGGCCCTAGGTTCAATCCAACAGGTTCATGGACTACAAAGGACCTAAAGAATGTCTCAGTCACTGGGCATGATGGCGCATGCCTGTAATCCGAGCAATTCAGTAGACAGGCAGGAGGATCGAGGGCAAGTTCGAGACCAAAGGCAGTCTGCATAATTTAGCAAAACCTTGTCTCAAAAAAAATAAACAAACAAATAAATAAATAAATAAATAAATAAAAATGGGTTGGGGGTGCAGTAGCACTTGCAAAGCCTGCAAGTGCAAGGCCCTGGATTCGACCCCCAGTACTGCAAAAAAAAAAAAAAAAAAAAAAAAAAAAAAAAAAAAAAAAAAAAAAAAAAAAAAAAAAAAAAAAAAAAAAAAAAAAAAAAAAAGAATGTCTTGGTCTGGTTTTCTCCTATGTTCCATACAGCACCACAGAAGTCCCGGTACTTGATAATATCTGTGAGAATAAAAGTCAGTATTCACCAAATTACCTCTCTTTGCTGCCAAAGATCAATGGGACTTCAGTAATTTTCTCCTTTTAAAGCACAAATAGATAGGGCATGACTTCAACATTAGCAAAATGTCAAGACCATTCCACTGTGTACTTGTTCTACCATCAGCATGTGAGCTGGTTAGCAAGACTCCATTCCTTGGCCAGAGACTGCCCCTATCCTCCTTTCAAGCAGTTTGAAAATGAAAGCCAAAGATGAGAAAGTCAGCTCTGCACTACTCCCGCTGAACTGGGAAATAAGACAAAAAGCCCTAAATGTCCATGTCTTTTCATTACAATTCAAAAGAATTATCACCTGCTATAAACTCCTTAAATTTATAAGCCAGGGCTCTAATCTTATTTACCAAGCACTTAGCAAGCTCCCTAACCTAGAAGACACTCAGGAAATACATTCAGCAGTGACTGAAGAATCACCTACACTAGGTATGATCTATGTTTCATACAGGAGTGTCTTGATAATTTTATTTCAATATACTGTCTCAGGCTTTATAGAAGATGAAAAACACATCCTAGATTTTCCATTCCAGGCAATCTGTCAAAGGAAACCAACATTACTTGTAAACAGATTCCAAGCAATCAGAAGGGTAAATTTAAAATATACTTGTGTATTTTGGACACATTCTTTAAACCATTTGTCAGATTCTTGTACTGGCAAGATTTTATGACTGGCCACATAACTTTTGTAGCTGAAAACGAATCTTTTAATTCTAGCTTCTTCCTGTTAAATAATAAATGCATATGGCTCTTCAGCATTTATTAGTTATATACATGGTTAAGAAAATCTTAAAATACGATTTCATATTCTATATCTTTGGGCAAAAATTTTGTTTTGTTCTGTTTTGTTTTGATATTTGTTTGTTTTGTTTTTGAGAGAGGGTATCACTGTATAGCCCAGGCTGTCCTGGAACTCACTATACAGACCAGGCTGGCTTCTACCTCATCTTGATGCTCCTGTCTCGTCTCCTGAGTACTGGGATTACAGGTGTGCAACCACCATGTCTGGCATTAGGCAAAAATTATTAACTTACATACCTGTTTTTCTCTCTTAAAATAGCCCTATTTATTAAAAGACTGTTTCACATTATCTGATATCATTTTTTTACTTTTTCCAACAAAAAACTGAAGAAGTACAGAATATAGTAACTCTGTCCAGCCTAACCACAATACCCACCCCCACCCAATAAAAACTAAGTAAAGCAACAAATTCACTATGCCCTACCATCATCAAGTTATTTTTGAAAATATTTGGAGAAAATGAAATTTCAGTATGTTTATCCTACACTTCCTATTACGGAAGATCTATGTCCATTTCTGAAAAAGTTATAGCCAGGCGCAGTGGTGCACGCCTGTAATCCTAGGGGCTTGGGAGGCGGAGGCAGGAGGATTGCAAGTTCGAGACCAGAGGCAGTCTGCATAATTTAGCAAGACCCTGTCTCAAAAAAAAAGTAAAAAAAATGGGCTGAGGGTGCAGCTCAGTGGTCCAGCACTTGCAGAGCATCCAAGCACGATGCCCTAGGATTAATCCCCAGTACCGTAAAAAGTAAATAAATAAATAAATAAATAGTAAAGTTATACACAAACACCCTAGACTTGGTGCAAATATAGCTAAGAGGATGGAATTAGAGCTATAGACTACAAACCTGACTCAAGCCAGAAATGCAGACTTAGATTCAATTCCAACACTGAGAACAAAAAGGAGGGAGCAATTATTGAAATAGTTAATACATTTTGCTTCTATTCATAAATAGTTTTTATAAGCATCATGACCAGCAAGGAGCTAGAAAAAAGGAACAGAGATTATGAACTGAAGTGGAAGAGATATCTTTAACCTGACTGAATTACTTCATTCTCCCAAATACCCATCACTCTCAACTCCTGCTACTCTTTACATGAATAACTCATGTTCACCTGTTCCCTCTGTCAAGTGTCCTGAGTAAATGCCAACTCTTTCCTCTTGATACTTTCCTGCTCCCGAGAGTACCTAATATAGACTTACTGAAAAATAGCCCAACTGCATTTATGCTTAAACTTTATTATCACCAGTATATTATAATAGACAACCACTATTTCATTATGATGCCCAAACTACAAACTAAGGACTGGGTTTTTACTACTTTTTCTATCCTATCAATGCACAGAACAAAGGGTTGCAGGATGGTGGGGTGGTAGAGCACTTGCCTAACCTGTACAAGACCCTATGTTCAATTCCAGAACTGTATTTAAAACATTAAATTAAAAAAAAAAAAATCCACGCATGGAGCAGATGCCAGGAAATGAGTAATAAAGTATGTAGAATTTGTATCCCAGGGATCCTCAAAAAAAAAATAAAAAGCCATATATCCTACAAAGCCAAAAGTCACCTGGGTATAAACCAGATCTTGAGTTCTAGCCCTTGTGTTCTCATGACTATATAATTTGCTAGGAATCTGGAGACCAGCTTTTCCCAAAATGGTGTCTGTTGGATACTATTTGGCATGATGCTGATAGATCCTCAAATAAATAGCAAAAGTAGGAATAAAACACATTGCAGGGGTTTAATATGCTAATACACACTATACATTTAAAGATAAAATTCCAGTGTGAAGACTATAGTAAACAAAACTGAACAAGATCTTGAGATGATTTTGGAAAATGCTTCAAAGAAGTCTTTGGTTTGGGTTTTAGTCACCACATTACCGGTACATTACATGACCTTCTAAAAAGTTCTTACCTGATATGTGTCGCAGGTAGAGATTCATATTGGCGCGACAAAAAGAGTTCTCTATGTTTCAACTGATGCTTCTGTTTATCAGTCAAGTCGGTCTCAACTGGTGTTTCAGATTCTTCCTCAATTTCTTCTATATAAATAAAATTCAAAGAATTCATTATTACAAAGCATACTGCCCATTTGCAAGTCAAAACAGAATTAAAAAGATATGTCAACTTACATTTGATATTTTCTTTAAACTAACCAATTTTAAATTTAAATATTAAATTTGTCATTTCAATTACAACCATAAAATTAAGTTCTGAGCCAGGGGCGGTGGCACAAGCCAGGCGCAGTGGCATAATCCCAGCAACTCGGTAGGCGGAGGCAGGAGGATCCCAAGTTCAAGACCAGAGGCAGTCTGTGTAATTTAGCAAGACCCTGTCTCAAAAAAGTAAAAAAAAAAAAAATTGGCTGAGGGTGCAGCTCAGTGGTCCAGCACTTGCAAAGCATGCAAGCGCAAGTCCCTGGGCTCAAAAAAAAAAGTACAAAAAGGGCTGGAGGCGCAGCTCAGTACTACAGCACTTGCAAAGCATCCAAGCACAAGGCCCTGGGTTCAACTCCCAATACCAAAAAAATCCATAAAATTAAGTTATTTGCTTCAAAGCAAAAAGATAAACTGCAATTTAAAAACTGAAGTTGACACCAGGTACCATGGCCCATGCCTATACTCCCAGCTAATTAGGATACTGAGGCAGGAGGATCGCCAGTTCAAGGCCAGAGGCAACCTGCATAACTTAGCGAGACCCTATCTCAAACTAAAAGGTAAAACAAAGGCTGGGGAGTATAGATCACTAGTAGACCACTTGCCTAGCAAGTTAAGGGCCATGGGTCCAACCTCTCAGTACTGGGGCGGGGAAGGAAAGAAAAACAGAAAGAGAGAGGGGACAGGGAGGGAGAAAGAAAGAAGAGGAGGAGAGGAGAGGAGAGGAGAGGAGAAAACTTCAGCAGAGCCATGAGCTATATACTCCCACCACTCATACCAGAGAGAAGGATGTGATGACCTATGTGCTTACAGAGAGGGATGAAATCAAGAGGGAAGGCACAAAACCTCTACTAACTTTACTCTTGAAGATACCAGGTACTGTGAAAAGGAGAAGTCAAAGCCGGGTGCGGTGGCACACGCCTGTAATCCCAGCAGCTCAGGAGGCCGAGGCAGGAGGATTGCAAGTTCGAGACCAGAGGGAATCTGAGTAATTTAGGGAGACCCTGTCTCAAAAAAGTAAAAAAATGGGCTAAGGGTGCAGCCCAGTGGTCCAGCACTTGCAGAGCATGCAAGCATGAGGCCCTGGGTTCAACCCCCAGTACCACATTAAACAAACAAACAAACAAAAAAGAGCAATGAGATGAAGGACAAAAAAAAAAAAAAAGAGCTAAAATCCTATACAGGGTGCCAAAAAAATGTATACACATTTTGAGCGATATAATCTATGTTCTTTTTTAAGTTGAACTGAAATATGGTAGCAATGTGTTGTATGCGCTTCGCTTAAAGGGTGGTATTGATCAAACAAATCTTAGCATCACCATGCAGCAGGCTGCACAATCAAAGAAAATGGAGGAAGTGCAATTGTTATTTGAGGAGCACAAGACCATTTTGAAGTGATATCTCAAATGTGAGAACATTGTGAAAGTATGATGAGAAAGGGTATGGAGCAGAACCTCCAACACACTTAACACCTGTACACATTTGTTATACGTTTAAGTCGTGTTGTACTATGTGCAATGTGCACAAGGGAAGAGCAGGGAGGCCTCATACAGCAGCAAGCCCTGCTTCTTCTGCTATGGTACCCACTTTGAGCATCTCTTGTAGTTGCAGAAATCAAACATGACATTCATTTGTTATCGGTATATATTATTACAATTTTAATAGTTTTTTCCTTTCTTAAAATGTGTATACATTTTGGCACTCTCTATACACAAGAGAATGCCTGAATCCCAGAATGCTACACTTCAAAAGAGAATAAGCAGTGCTGCTTCAGCAGTATATATGCTAAAATTGGAATGATACAGAGAAGATTAGCATTGCCCCTCCACAAAGATGACATACAAGTTCATGAAGCATTCCACATTTTTGTTTTGCTCTCAGAGGCAAAATCTAGACTTTCTACATACATATACACACACAAACACACAAGACATGCAAACAGAAGGGTGACCTTTGGTGGGGAAAAAGGATCAGAGGTGGGGAAGGGAGGATGAGAGGGTAATAGAGGTGAACAGGAGCAATGTACAATGATATAAATGTATGTAAAAGTCATAACGAAACCCATTACATTGTACGCTAACTACAATAAATAAATTAGTTGAAAAAATATTTTTTAAAAAAGAATAACCAGAAAACAAGAGACAACAGTCTCAAATTTGATAACATAAATAACAAACTAACAGAAGAATTAGAAGGTTATGTTAGATAAATCTCCCTGAAATTAGAATAAAAAGTCAGAGATGAATACTTAAAAAGAAAGAGATAAAAAAAAAATTAAAAAGCCACACATGGTGGCACACACTTGTAATACCAAGACTCACGAGGCTGAGGCAGGAAGATCCAGAATTTAAGGTGAGCCTGTAACTACACAATGAAATTTTTTCTCAAAAAACAAACAAAAAATTAGCCAGGTCGGGTAGTATACGCCTGTAATCCCAGCAACTCAGCATGCTGAGGTAAGAGGATTGTGAGTTCAAGGCCAGGTGCAGCCTGTGCAACCTAGCAAGACCCTGTCTTAAAATAAAAATTTAAAAAACAATGAGAATGCAGCTTACTAACAGAACTCATGCCAAGTATATATAAGGCCCTAGATTCAACATTCCAGTACAGGGGGCAGGGGAAATAAAAATTAAACAATGTATGAAGGCCAATATCCTTGTAATAAAAGTTTCAGAAAGAAATAATAAAGAAAAATAGATGTTTTCCTCTTTGCAGGGAAAGAGGTGAAAGAAAAGACTTATCTAAAACGTAATTCAGGCTGGGCACGGTGGTGCACACCTGTAATCCCAGTGGCTTGGGAGGTGGAGGAAAGAAGATTGAAAGTTCAAGGCCAGAGGTAGTCTGCATAACTTAGTGAGACCCTGTCTCAAAAAAGTAAAAAAAAAATGGGCTGAGGGTGCAGCTCAGTGGTCCAGCGCTTGCAGAGCATGCAAGCGCGAGGCCCTTGGTTCAACCCCAGTACCACCAAAAAAAAAAAAAAAGAAGGTAATTCAAGGAACTTCCCCTTCCTGAATAAAATTAGTCTCCAGAATTCCCCCCACACACTTGATTTAAAAAAAAAAAAAAGTGATAATATAAAATCATAAAAGTTTATGGGGAAAAAAACAGGTAATTTTCAAAGAAGCTAGACTCAGAACAGAATCTACTTGTGAGTAGTAACACCATAAGCTTATATGGTAACACAGTGCTATCCAAGAGGAAAAATGATAGTCAACCTAGAATTGTATCATCCTAGAGTTGACTATATCATCCTAGAATTGATCAACTTATCAAATCTGAGAACAGAGTAACAACATCTTTTCATTCATTCAATCAGCATTTATTAGGTACAAAATCAGTCACTATTCAAGGTGCTGGGGATACTCAGTAAACAAAAAAAGTTACTGAGAAAATTCAAAGTATCTGCCTTTGGGAAGCAAGACTAGAAGGAAATGTTGGGAAAGACAAAAAAGATAGTTTTACATGATTTTATATATAAATACACATACATACATACATACACACACACACATATATATATATATATTTTTTTTTTTTTTTTTGAGATAGTGTCTTGATATGTAGCCCAGGGTGGCCTCAGACTCAAGACTCCCCTGCCTCCACCTCCTGAGTACTGGATTATAGGTGTTCTGCACGATCCTTGGAGACATGCTCTTTTTTAAATACAATATTTAATAATTTCTTTAAAGAAAAAATTCACTCATATCATTTACAGACATAATTCCAATTATCTTGGGCTACATAATTTTTTAAATTTTAATACCTCTAGGGACTCACTGATCCTTTGCAGGGCCATCTGGAGTAGAATATGTGGATATGGGGATATGGGGATACAGGGAACACTGAGAACTCAGAGAATAAGTCTGTTCTAAACTGGGAGGGGATGGGCTAGCTCTTCACAAAGCAAGTGGAACCTAAAGGTAAACTTGAAACATCTGAATATGCCTAAAAGGTCTTAACTTTGAGACATCAATGGGTGCTACACACATAGAGCAACATATTTCAGATTCCCAAAATTCTTATTTCAGGACCCAAGACCAAAGAAGGAATTTTATCAAATACAATCACCTAGGTGTAGCAGTTCTTTTGTAATTTCATGAGGGTAAAGAATGGGCTAAAGGTCAGATCTTTCCTAGTTTCAGACTTTTAAAACTCTGAAGTGAAACAAACCTGAAATACTGATCTAAAAAAAAAAACACTTACCTAGCTCAAAGAAAAAAGGTAATTTAAGATTCTTTGAATGTTCTTTTCAATGAATTACTCAAAGAGAAATATAGCACTAAAGGAGCCATTTACTTGCAAGTCTAATAACATTTCACCAGTGGTGATCAATAAAGTTATTGCTGCATTGGCAGTATTAGCACCAACAAATATCACATACAAAATTATACTCTTTAGGCAAATCATTTGACAGATTCTCCTGCTGATCTTGAAGAAGCAGCAAACACTCCTAAAATCTACAGGTGCAAGAACATGGATTCTGACAACCATGGGAGCATGGAAGAGGACCTCAAGCATAAGACCACAGTTATCCAAGTACCTCGATTGCAGCATTGTGAGCCCCAAGAAGAGCATCCTGCTAAGACATGCTTGGAACCCCTACTTATGAAAACTGTAAGATACTGTATGTTGTTAACCCACGACATTTTTGGTCATTTTTTTTCACTGTAGTAGAAAAATAATACAATACTTCAATAGTAAGAATAAATAATATATTATTAAACTTTTGCACACATACATATGTAAAAAAAATTATACTCTTTATCTAACTAGAATTTGATAAATTGTTGCTCTGAAACATACAGCAAAGTGAATTCTAAAAGGTACCGTATAGAGCTAAAAGAGTATGATCAAGCACTACAAGTACCAGTAACTAATAACAATAGCAAATTGTGTTTTCTTTTTTTTTTTTTTTTTTTTTTTTTTTTAATGCTGCTGGGGGATTTAACCCAGGGCAAATGCTCTACAAGTAAGCTATACTCAACCTAAAATCTTATTTTTCTATACAATCCCATTGTACAGGCTGAAAAGGACTAAAAAAAGCTCTGACATCCAAACTAACAAAAGACAAAAATCACCACAAAAGCATTTTTCATTACAAAGGTCACTAATGAAACCCACTTTTAAAATTTACAAATTATAGCCGGGCGCGGTGGCGCACACCTGTAATCCCAGCGGCTTGGGAGGTGGAGGCGGGAGGATCGCAAGTTCAAGACCAGAGGCAGTCTGCGTAATTTAGCAAGACCCTGTCTCAAAAAGTAAAAAATGGGCTGGGGAAATAGCTCAGTGATCCAGCACTTGCAGAGCATGCAAGTGTGAGGCCCTGAGTCCAACACCCAGTAGTCAAAAAAAAAAAAAAAAAAAAAAAAATTCAAATTATATTTCATTTACATATTTCTATGAATTTGCTACAGCTTCTAAGAAGGAATGAATGAAAGATTTTCTCATTCTACCAACATCCTAAGAACACTAAACTACAACAGCAGAAGTTAGCATTTAGATAAGGAAATTTTTAACAGACCAAAATAAATATTACCATCAAAAATTAGCTGGGCACAGTGGCACAACGCCTGTGATCGTACCAATTCAGGAGGCAGAGGCAGAAGGATCACAAATTCAAGGACAGAGACAGCCAGAGTAATTTAACAAGAACTTGTATCAAAATAAAAAAGGGGCTCGGGAACGGCCCTGGGGCAAGGCCCTGGGTTCAGCCCCCAGAACCCCAGAATCAAAGTAACTGCAACAAGGGCCAAAATGCAGGGAAAGTGGAACAATCACTAATTTTAAATAACCTGAATCTGAGTGATTTTGTTTGTTCATTTGGGTCTCACAGGCTAGCCTGGAAATTGCTATGTAGCCCAAGCTGGTCTTCAACTCTCCATTGTCCTGCTGCGGCCTCCCCTGTTGGGATTACAAGCAGGAACCACCACACCAGACTGAAATTGGTATTTTTTCCAGATAGGTAAGAATTATAATTTAAATGTTAGTTTAGAGGGTTGGGGTAGAAAAGCAGAAGGAAGTTTTCTGTAGATTATTCTCAGGCTGTTTTAAGGAAATACACCCACACCAGTTAAGATATGAACTAATATAATCCATATAAAAAAGTAGGTACTTTTAAAAAGAAAAAGCAAAGTCTGTATTTGCATTTGACAACTATCTAATGTTTAAAGGCATATTATACTGAAAATAGCTCAGTATTGACACAACTCATGTCTGCCTGGTAAGCAAAGAGAAAAATCCTCAAAAACGGAGCAAGCAACACTACTAGGATTTGAAAAATGAGACTTCAGGAAATTATATGAATGAAGAAAAACAATTTAGCAGCTTAAAAGCAAATGATCAATACATAAAAGTCAATTATATTTCTATCACTAAAATGAACAATCTAAAACAGAAATTAAGAAAACAATTCCACTTGTAATAGCATCAAAAAGAACAAGATACTGAGAGATAGACTTAACAAGAGAAAGTTGTATGCAAAAACTACAAACATTGCCAAAGTCCGAATAAATGAAAAGACAAACCATTTTCAGTTTTTGTTGGTTTTGTTTTGCTGCAGTGCTGGGGGACTGAACCCAGGGCCTCAAGCATACTTTGCAAGTGATTCCTCTACTACTGATATGCACCTCCAAGCCTTTTTTATTTATTTTATCTTGAGACAGGGTCTTGCTAATTACACAAGCTGTCACTGACCTTGAATTTACAATCCTCCTGCTTCTGTCTCCCGAATCACTGGGAATACAGGCCGTTTTAACAGTTTGGAAGAACTAATATCATTTAAAATGGCAATACTCCCCAGTTGATCTACAGATCGATGCCATCCCTGATAACTTTCCAACTGCCTTTCTCACAAAGATTAACGTACTGATCTGAAAATTCATATGGACATTTAAGGGACACAGAATACCCAAAATTATCTTGAAAATAAATTTAAAACAACTCACACTTAGTTCAAAGCTACAGCAATAGAGTAGTTGATATTTCCATAAAGATAGACATGTAGATCAACAGAGTGCAACTGACAGTACAGAAATAAACCTAGACACTTATAGTCAACCGATTATAAGCAAGAGTGCCAAAATCCTTCACTGTGGGGAAAAACAGAAGAGACTTTTCAGCAAATGATGCTGAGACAAGTAGACATCCATATGCAAAAGAACAAAGTTGGAGTTACTAAGGAGGCTCAGGTAGGAGAATCACAAGTTCAAGACTGACCTCGTTACATAGGCAATTGCCTTGACAATTTGGTGAGACCCATCTCGAGGACAAAAAA
>VMDO01002514.1:146793-166168 GCA_007922755.1 Pedetes capensis
AAAAAAAAAAAAAAAAAAAAAAAAAAAAAAAAAAAAAAAAACCTTAAGTGTAATAGCTGACACTATAAAACTTTCAAAATAAAACACAGGTATAAATCTTTATGACCTTAGGTTAGACAATGGCTTCTTAACTATAATATACAGAAGCATAAGCAACTGAAGAAAAAATAAACTGGACTTAGTATTAAAGTTTTTGTGCCTAAAAAGCCATTATCAAGAAAGCAGAAACTAAAAGGATACAACAGTGCCAAAGGAATGGTGAACAGCTGGTCCCCACCATGACACCATCCCTTCCTCCTCCTGACAAGGGGCACTAGCATCAGAGTCTGGTCCCAAGAGCCACCCTCCTGGGAAACCAAGTGTAACCAGGATTCTAACACCAACATTCTTGGGAAAGCAAGCCCTAAGCCATCATAGATAATCTGCTTCTATGTTGCAATTTTATATATAGCATAGTAGCTCCCTCCCTCAGCCTACTGAAAGGCTACCCTCTGCACAAGAGTAATTTCAATGTAAAAAGTTTAAAAAAAATAAAAGCAAAAAGCTAAGCATGGTGCCACACAGCTGTAACAGCAGCACTTAGGAGGCTGAGGCAGGAGAATCGATGGGAGTTCAAGGCCAGCCTGGTATACATAGCAAGTTCCAGTTCCAGGCCACCCTGGACTACACAGTGAAACTCTTGTCACTAGAGAGAGAGAGAGAGAGGCGCACCACAGAGTAATAGAAAACATCTGTAAATCATGTAACTGTTAAGTGTAGTATCCAGAATATAAAGAACTCTTACTACTCAGCCATAGAAAGGCAAACTCAATTAAATAATGGATAAAAGATTTGAAAGGACATTTCTTCAAGAAGATATATAGGAGGCCAATATGCACATGAGAAGACATTCAACATCATTAGTCACTAAGGAAATGCAAATCAATGCCATGATGATATTACAGTCACAGGTCACTGAAAAATTCTTTCCTCATTGTATGAACATCATAAAGGGTAGTTATGCAAACCTAGTTGTGTAGCCTACACACTTTGGCTATGTGATATGCTCATAGGCTACAAATCTACAACATGTCACTGTACAGCAGTGAATACTATAGGCAATGTTGACACACTAAGTATTTGTGTGTCTAAACACAGAAAAGGCCAAAAATACTAGGCAATAAGGATTTTTCAGCTTCATGATAACCTTATGGGGCCACCTCCATTTGTGCAGTTCACCACTGAATGAAACATCATTATGTAATACCTAACTATATTTCACACCAATTAAACTTGATAGAATCAAAATAATATTTCATATAAATAGAATTGAAAATGATACCATTTACATGAAATATCCACAATAGGCAAATCCAGAAACAGAAAATAGATTAGTAGTTACCAGGTTGGTTTTTTTAAAAGACAGTAATTTACTTATGGAAAAATTAGAATGGGAAGGGGTACACAAAACACTAAAAGAATCTAAGGCAAATATGTTAAAATATTAAGAGAAGACAAAGCTGGACAGACAGGTTGATAATTATTATTGCATTTTTCTTGCTTTTCTGCTTCCTAAAAATACTGAAAAACAATTCTGGGTGCTGTAGCACACACCTGTAATCCCAGCAACCTTGCATGCTGAGGCAGAAGGATCACAAGTTCAAGGTCAGAAGCAGCCTGTTCAACTTAGCAAAAACTTATTTCAAAACTGAAAATTAAAAACCAAGGCTGGGAACCAGGTGATGTACTTCTGTAATCTCAGTGACTCAGGAGGCAGAGCCAGGAGGATCACAAGTTGAAGGCCAGAGGCAGTGTGTATAAAATAAAAATAAAAATAAAAATAAAAATAAAGGGCACTATGACAAGCTGAAAGCACTTCACCAAACTGTGATTTGCACTATAATTATTACCTGATTCATGGTGTCCCCTCTGAGAACAATAAGAGCTCATTTGCCTTTGTGTCTACCCTGTCTTGATTGTGGGATAAAAGGATGGAACTTCAAGAAACAATTCACAGTGGGCCAGGCAAGAATGACCAGGTAACATGCCAGGTGGGAGCTACAGGGATGGACTCACAAAGTTATGACATAAACACTGCATACAGTAATCACAGAATGGTGTTATTCAGCCAGGCATCCTGGTGTGCACCTGTTGTTCCAGCAATTTGGGTGGCCAAGGCAGGAAGACTGCAAGTCTGAGGCCAGAGGCAGCATGTAAATCTTTAGCGAAACCCAGTCCCAAATAAAAAATATAAAAGGGGCTGATGGTAAGGCTCAGTGGTGGAGAGCTTGGTTAGCATGTGCCAGGCCCTAGGTTCAAATCTGTAGCAATGAAAAGCAAAAAACCAGAAAACAAGGAAGGATGAAAAGGAGGGAGGGAGGGAAAAAGGAGGAAAGAAGAGAGGGAGGAAGGAGGAAGGAAGGAAGGAAGGTGTTCAAAGGTCTCTCTATCACTTTTAAGGTCTCATCGTGCAGCCCAGGCTGGCCTGGAACTCACTATGCAGACCAGGCTGGCCTCAGACTCACATAGATCCTTCTGAACCAGCCTCTCAAGCATTGGAATTACAGGTGTGTGCCACCACGCCCAGCTTTCTGTGTCACATTTCATCCCAAGGCCTTCTAAACCTCTTCTATCAATATCTAACAAAGTAAGTGGGAGACCAGACTTACTAAATTCAAAGTGTGCTTCTGCAACTTCATAGTTATATGACCTTGGGCAAATTATTTACTTCTTAATTCTCAATTTCATAATCTATAAAATGCATGCATAATTCCTCCCTCATAAGGTCATTATGAGTATTAAGGTAATACACATAAACTTCTTATAACAGTGCTAAACACAGTGCTAGATAAAAGAGGTAATTGCTATTTTTAAATTAATTTTAATATGATTTCCCGTGACATTTGGAAAATGTCATAACAATGGTTCTTAAGAAAGCAAATCACATTAAAATTAAAACAAATTAAAATGTTCTTTGTCATTTTGTTATAAACAAACAAAAACATATCCAGAATACCCTTCCTCCAAGAGACCCAGGTTGAGAAGCTCTGGGGTAGAGTCAGGACAGTTCAATCTCATTCAATCCTTATTAAATATTTTATGGCACCAATTTTAACACATTTTTCTGGCAGAATACTTATCAGCAAGTTTTCAAGTTTTTTTTTTTTTTTTTGGAGACCAGGCCTTGCTATGTAGCCCAGGCTGGCCTCAAACTCACGGCAATCCTCCTACCTCAGCCTCCTCAACGCAGCAATTACAGATGTGGACCAACCTGTTCAGCTTAGTTCTCAAGCTTTTTTATTTTTATTTATTTTTATTTTTTTTGCGGTACTGGGGGTTGAACACAGGGCCTCACGCTTGCATGCTCTGCAAGTGCTGGACCACTGAGGTACACGCTCAGCCCATTTTTTTTTACTTTTTGAGACAAGGTCTTGCTAAATTGCGCAGACTGCCTCTGGTCTCGAACTTGCAATCCTCCTGCTTCAGCCTCCCAAGCCGCTGGGATTACAGGCATGAGCCATTACACCTGGCTCAGTTCTCAAGCTTTTTATGCTAACAACCCACTTATACTCGTAGGCCCTACTGAGGACCTCAAAGAGCTTTTGTTCATGTGAATTATACCTATCAATATTTACTGGGTTAAGAAATTAAATAGGAGAAATTTTTAAACACAAAGGAAATCACAAGCACACATCTCTGTCCTATTAGCCAGGACAGTGATGCTATCACATGTCATATAGTATCTGTAAAACTCTGTGATATACACTTGAGAAAATTCACAAAATTGTTAAGATACCAGCTTTTTATCATTACAAAAATTGTTCTGACCTCACAGACTTCCTGAGAGGGAGGTCAAAAGCACTAGCTATATCCTCACTGAAAGTTTAACACAAAAAGAAAAAAATGGATGGAGCAAGGGTTTTTTACTCTACTGTCTCTAAGAAAACTTTCACAGAAATTTTATCTTCACATTGTGAGGTACAATGACTCATCACTTGTTCTACAGCAAGTTAGGATTCCATCAGAAATTTAAGCTATTTCTGCTTTACATTTATTCATAGAACACTGCATTTGGCAAATGCTACCCAATCTTATAATAAATTCAAAGTCCATCTGGAATTTTATCCAGGCTTAACATGCCACCATGCAATTTTCCACTTGTTATCAACTGCAAAACTCAAGACATAAAAGAATTAGAAGTAACCAAATTATCCACCATCACCAGGGCACAGTCTTCCCCAATCCATTAACACATCAGCCAATCATCCACCATCTTGCTATGTCTTCCTTCCTCTCTACCTCCCAGCAAAAAAAAAAAAAAAAAGGAAACTTACTGATGTGCCTAGATGTTGCTACCAATGTACAGTGGAGATATGCATCTGGAAAAGATAAAAGTTCTGTCCTGTTAAGATTATAGTTTACTCTGAGTGCCAGAGAAGAAAGCAGAACACACTTTGAGAGTGGTAAGTACTCTAAAATGAGGTAGGCACTCCAAAAGTAGGATGGAGAAAACTAACATAGATTAAGGAACCAGCAGAGACTTCTCTCAAGAAATATGTCTGTGCTGACATCTAAAGGGAAAAGTGGGTAGAGGGGTCCCTGTCCTTTGTAACTGGAAAACACAACCTCTGGGTGAAGATGGCTCAGGTCCTTATACCTAGGTGTGTGCTGTGTCAATGTCCTGCTTTTAACACTACATACTACTGACTAAATCAAATGAGAGCCTCATTAGAGTAAAACTTAAAAGTCCCTCATTTAAAGAACCCCTCAGTTCCAAACAAATGAGGACATCTAGACATCTTGGCCCTCATATTACCTATTATGTTTTGGTACTATGGGGTTCCATAATGGCTAAAATACAAAAGACAGAAATACCAACCCTCATAACCCCAATTAGAATTCTCATACATTAACAGAAGGATAAAAATTAGTTCAACTACTTTGGAAAACTGTCTGGCAATATCTGTAAAAGTAATTTTCACGCATTACATGGGACAAGAGTTTTACTTCCTAGGTATTTACCTGAGAGAAATGAAAGCTTAGGTACACCAAAAGATTTATATATGAGAGTTGAGTGTGGTGGCACATACCTGTAATCCCAGAGACTCGGGAAGTGGAAGCAGAAGGATCCCAAGTTCAAGGCCAGAGGCATCCTGCATAACTTAGCAAGATCCTGATGCAAAATAAAAAATAGAAAAGGGGCTGGGGGGTGCCTCTCTGTAGTAAAAGTGCCTGCAAAAGTAACCCCCGTACCACCAAAAAAAAAAAAAAAAAGAACACCTTGTACCTGAATGCTCAACAGTTTCATTCACAACAGCCAAAAACTAAAATTCACACAAATGTTCAACAGGAGAATGGTATCAAAAACCAAATAGACATCAGAATAGTAGTGACTACCCAAGGAAGGAGAAGAGGGTCAGGTAATAATGAAGCAGCACAAGGAAATCTGCAAGGGTATTAGAAAGTTTCTCTGTCTTGATCCAAGTGGTAGTTATATAATCTACTCTGCTATTAGAAATAAAATAATTAATTCATTAAGACAAAATACATAAAATATCAGTTTTTTCAACATTGGACCAATGGACATCAAGCAGTATAGAACAGTGATCCCGGAGACACAAGGAACAAATGAGGTAAGCCTGCCACTAGCCCTACTTATTGTTTTGAGAATTTCCAAGCAACAGGACAGGAAGGGAAATTGAAGCAGAACCTGGTAGACTTCTTGAGATGAGTGAACAAAGCTGAGAGGCACTAAAGATGAAAACACACTGAGTTCAAAATACAGAGCCCCAGAGAAGACACTTGAAGAACTGCAGAAGGTCCTACTGGGGTACAGTAACTGCATCACAGAACAAAGCTCAAGGACGTTTGTAAGAATACAAATATATTCACAGCTTGGTGCCATGGTCCCAGCTACTCAGAAAGCTGAGACAGCAGAATGACTTGAGGCCAAGGGTTCAAGGCCAGTTTGGGGAACACAGGGAGAGAAAAGGAAGGAAAGATGGAAAGAAAGAGGAAGGAAGGAAGGGAGGGAGGGAAGTAGGGTAAGGGAGGGGAGAAGAAAGGAAAAGAAAAGAGAAAGAAAAGAAAAGAAAAAAAAGGAAAAGAAAGGAAAGAAATTTAGGGTGCAAAGAAAAGTAAAATTTATAGCGTCAGCTACATACCACTAAACTATGTAAAACTAACAAATAACCATACTAAATGTTAATAAGATGTGAAGAAATCACACAACTCTCCAACACTGCTGATGGGAATGTGAAATGATATGATCACTCCAGCAAATGGTTTGGCAGTTTCCGGCAAAAGTTAAAAAATAAATGGGGAGGGTAATGGGGGGAATGACATGGTCAAAGAACATGACACTCTTGTATGAAAATGTTATAATGAAACCCATCATTTTGTACAATACACACACACACAGAGAGGTTTCAAAATAAATTGGATACATGCCTACAATCTTAGCACTCAGGAGGCAGAGGCAGCAAGATCAAGAACAGCCTGGGCTATATGGCAAGTTCCATGCCAGCCTGGGCAACAAAGCAAGACACTGTCTCAAAAAAAAAAAAAAAAAAAAGAAAACCAAACAAGAAGAGTTAAGAAGATACCCTTACAATATGATAAAGCTATTCCAATCCAAACGAAAAGGAAATATACAACCAAGCCAGACACCATGCCACACTCCTGTAACCCCATTTGACGGAGGAGGCAATAGAACCACAAACTTGAGGCCAGAAGCACTCCATACAATTTAGCAAGACCCGGACTCAAAATAAAAAAATTAAAAATGGGCATGGGAGGTCTAGCCTGATGGTACAGCACTTGTGAGGTATGTGTGAGGCCCTAGGTTCAATCCCCAAGAAATGCAAAAGAAAGAAAAGGAAGGAAAGAAGGAAAAAAATATATCTATATGTCCATACAAAGACTTCTACCTGACTGTTGACAAGAACTTTATTTGGAACAGCCAAAAACTAGAAATAACTGAAATGTCCATCAACAGAGGAAAAGATAAACAAACTGTTATATCCATACAATGAAATACTACTCTATTTAAATACTAAATATTTAAATAAATATTTAAATACTAAATATTTAAAAACAAAAAACAAAACATCAAGCGTTATCCTACTTAGCAATAAGACATAAATTGTTGAATTATGCAGTGAATAAACCATTAAGAGATGTACTGTGTTCACAAATTGGAAAATTCGGTATTGTCAGTATTGTCCCAAAATTCCCAGATAAATTCAAGGGAATCTCACTCAAAATTCTACCAGAAGCTGGGCATGGTAGTACAAACCTACAGTCTCAGCACTCAGGAGGCAGAAGCAAAAGGATTGTGAGTTTGAGGCCAGCCTGGGCTACAACGCAAGACCAAGTCTCAAAAAACCAAAGGTGCCAGGGATATAGTTCACTGCTACACTGCTTGCCTAGCGTGAGTGAACCCCTGGGTTCAACCCCCAGTACTTGGGGGAAAGAATGAAAAGAGGAAAATTCAGGTGAAAATTTAAAAATTTTAAAGTATGAAAGCAAAATTGACACAGAATTTCTGGAAAATTCTCAGGAAAGAAGTATTTAAAACCTTTAAACACTACACAACCAGCCTGACATGGTGACACACACTTGTAATCTCAGCATTCAGGAGGCTGAGACAGGAGGAATGATGTGAGTTCAAGGCCAGCCTGAGCTACATAGTGAGACCATGTCAAAAAAAAAAAAAAAAACTGCACATGTCCTCTGATCCACTTACTCTACCAAAAAGGAGACAGATAAATTCAGCAGAAGTTATTTATTAGGACATTCATTGAAACATTTTTCTATTCCTTCTGTCTGTATCCAAACTACTTGTTGTTAGGCACCGCTGTGTCCATATCACTACATAATCTAAAATGATTCTACGGTGGCACACTCTATTTAAAATTATGAATTATAGCCGGGCGCAGTGGCGCACGCCTGTAATCCCAGGGGCTCGGGAGGCAGAGGCAGGAGGATCGCAAGTTCGAGACCAGAGGCAGTCTGCGTAATTTAGCGAGACCCTGTCTCAAAGTCAAAAAATGGGCTGGGGATGCAGCTCAGTGGCCCAGCACTTGCAGAGCATGCAGGCGTGAGGCCCTGGGTTCAAACCCCAGTACCTCAAAAAAAAAAAAAAATTATGAATTATAAGAAATTACCAATATAAATCAGGTGCGGTGGCACACGCCTGTAATCCCAGTGGCTCAGGTGGCAGAGGCAGGTGGATCACAAGTTCGAGCCCATAGGCAGTCTGCGTAACTTAGTGAGACCCCTCCTCAAAAAAGTTAAAAAAAAAAAAAAAAAAAAAAGGCCGGGGGTGCAGCTCAGTGGTCCAGCATTTGCAAAGCATGCAAGCGCAAAGCCCTGGGTTCAACCCCTAGCACAGAAAAAAAAGAAAGAAAGAAGGAAAAGAAAAGATAAGAAATTACCAATATAAGAAACAAGGGCCATATCATATGCAGGATATAAATTTTATCAATGTTTTAATCAGTTTGGAAACTCAAATTCAGAAAATCTACAGTGTACCATGCACAGAAACAAGAATCAACCTTAGGTACAGGATTACAGCTACATTTCCTGCAGCCACTTGCTGCAGTTTATTTCCTTCTGGGAGCCTCCCACTAACAATCTTTTTTTTTTTTTTTTTTTTTTTTTTTTTTTTTTTTTTTTTTTTTTTTTTTTTTTTTTTTTTTTTTTTTTTTTTTTTTTTTTTTTTTTTTTTTTTTTTTTTTTTTTTTTTTTTTTTTTTTTTTTTTTTTTTTTTTACTTTTTTGAAACAGGGTCTGGCTAAATTTCGCAGACTGCCTCTGATCTCGAACTTGCAATCCTCCTGCCTCTGCCTCTCCTGCCTTTGCCTCCCCAGCCGCTGGGATACAGGCATGCGCCACCGCGCCCAGCCTTCACTAACAATCTTTATCATTTCCAAAAATTTCTTAAGATCCTGTCATCTTTTCCAGCCTTAGAATCCTTTATATGAACACACATACAATGATACAAAAACTTTTTAAAAAATCTTTTCAGGGCTAGAAACATAGTTTAGTGACAGATGTAGACTTGGTGTGTTCAAAAGGCCCTGGGTTCAACCAACAGCACCCAAAATAAGAACTTTTCCCTTTTTCTATTTTTTTTTTTTCTTTTTTTTGAGACAGGGTCTTGCTGGGTAGCTCAGGTTGGCCTAGAACTCATGCTGATTCTCCTGCCTCAGCTTCCCAAGAGCTAGGATTTCAGGAATGCATCACTACATCCAATATATATTTTTTCCTAATTAGGAAAACCTTGGAAAAAATTTCCCAACTATACTAAGTAGCAAGTAATTTGAAAACCATCTCAACAAGGTTTGAATTTGGCCAGGCACCACAGTGTATGCCTGCAATCCCTGCAACTCTAGAGGCTGAGGATCATAAATTTAAGGTCACCAGCAGCCTGTATAACTTAGCGAGATCCTGTCTCATAATTAAAAAATAAAATTAAATTAAAAAGATAACAAATTTCCTGCTTAAATTAGGAAAATTCAACAAAGAAGTCAACCATATTAGTACCTCAATATTAAAAACATTATACAAAAACAGAAAGCAAAATATTTTTATTTCATTATTTCTAGGAATGTCTTTCCCATACCTTAACCCTGAATGATCTTCCTGATAGGCTGAAAGTAATTCCTGTTAGAAATTATAATTCATCCATATGAGCTACCACTATTCTTAAATATAAAGCAACTTTGGCTAACCAGCAATTTTTACAACTGTGCTACAAAGATTTACAACTCTATAATATAAAAATATTCATGCAGCTTTAAAGGCTGGGGAAAGTATATTATAAAAATGGATATATGATAAAACACATGAAAAAAGACAAAGCAAGAGTGTTTAAAAGGGTAACTTTATAAAAATTTTTATTTGTGCAAAAAAGCTAGATAGAACCCAAATATAGTTTCATATCATATCTGAAACTACTTTTTTCCAGCACCTACAAACACTGGCCAACAGAAAGACTGAATTAGGCCAGGTGTGGTGATGCCAGCCCAAGGCCAGAGGTAGCCTAAGTAACTTAGTGAGACCCTGACTCAAGATTTAAAAAAAAAAAAAAAAAATGACCTAGGGTCCAGCCCGGGCTGGGATTTAGCGCAGTTGGTAGAACGCTGCGCTACAGTCTCTGAGGTCCCAAGTTCAATTCCCAGCACCACAAAAATGGGAGAAGGACCTGGCAATCCACTCCCAAGGCAATCCCAAAACAGTCAGCCACTGAAAACCCTATGAGGGTCGCTTTGAGTCAGACACGACTCGATGGCACCTAACAACAACAAGGGTCCAGCCCAGTGGTACAGAACTTACAATATATGTGCAAGGGCCTGGTTTCAAATTACCACTACAGAAGAAAAAAAAAAAAAAAAAGACTGAACCAGGCAATACAAAAAGTGAATTAATTATGGGCCAGGCACCATGGCACACTCCTGTAATCTCAGTAACATGAGAGACTGAGGCAGGAAGATTGAGAGCAGAGGCAGCCTACCAACTTAAGAAGACCATGTCTCAAAATGCAAAATAAAAGGGTCTCCTGGTGTAGCTTAGGGGCATTTGTCTATCCTACGCGAGGTGCTGTTTTAAGCCCCCCACACTGAGAAAAAAAAAAAAAACTAAGGAAAATGAGTTATTACAGTAAACTACTGGGGCAGGCAGTAAGAGATCACAAAGTAGGATGGCTGGAAGATAACCTTTTAAATCCAGGAAAGAACTCTATTCTTATTTGACCCATAGGCAGGGCCTCAAACTGAACCCAAACCCACAAGCTGAAACCATTCTGGTTCAAGCATTTAAAAAAATTTTTTTTCTGAACCTGAACCTGAACCCAGAGGTTTAAATTCTATGTGCAGATAGCAGGGCTTCAAACCAAACACAAACACAAACGCAAACCCATTCAGGGTCAAGCATTTTTTTTTTTTAATTTTTGTACCAGAACGCAAACCCAATTCAGGTTAGAGTTCAGTTTGAAGTACTGTCTAAAGATAAGATGCCATTCTTTAATTAAACAAGAAGGAAAATCCAGAGTCTATCAGCGAGCAGGGCATAAGTGGCACAGGCCCATAATCCCAGTAACTCAGGGGGCTGAGGCAGGAGGACTATGAGTTTGAGGTCAGAGGCAGCCTGCATTACTCAGCAAAACCCTGTCTCAAGAGAAAAATTAAAAATGGGCTAGGGGTGCAGCCCACTGGTAGAGCACTTACAAAGCATGTGTGAAGCCCTGGGTTCAATATCCAGTACCATGGAAAGAAAAGGAAAAAAAAAAAAAGCCTATCAGATAAGTACTATCAAAAATACAGGACTTCCTGGGTGTTGTGGCACATGCCTGTAATTCCTGCACTCAGAAAGCAGAGCAGAAAGGTCACATGTTCAAAGCCAGCCTGGGCTACATAGAGAGACCCTGGTTTGTTTTTGGTTTTTTGGGGGTTTTTTTGTTTGTTTGTTTTTTGAAGAAGAAGAAGGAGGAGGAAGAAGAGAAGGAGGATGGAAAAAGAAGAAGAGGAGGAGAAGGAGGAGGAGGTAGGAAGAAGGAAGAGAGGAGGAGAAGGAGGAGGAGGAGGAGAAGAAAGAGAAGGAGGAGGAGGAGAAAGAGAAGGAGGGGGAGAAGAAGGAGGAGAAGGAGGAGGAGGAGGAAGAGGAGGAAGAGGAGGAAAAAGAAGAGGAGGAGGAGGAGGAAGATGAGGACAACGACAAAATGAAAGTAACAGTAAAGTAAGTCCTTTATTCTTCAAAATCACACATCAGTCTAGCCCTATAAAGTTTGTGGTCTTCTGCCAGTAAAAATATGGTATATCCTTTGGAAGTTTAAAAAAAATCAATGCCATAGCACCAAGCATCCTGGCCCACACCTATTGTAATCCCAGCACTTGGGAGACTGAAGCAGGAGGATTCTGAGTTCAAGGCCAGCCTGCGCTATAGAGCAAGACTTGTCTTAAAAAAAATAAAATAAAATAAAATAAAAAGCAATGCCATAAATTAATACTTATTCCAATGTGCATTCAAATAAACTGTTGATTAGACCAAGCATGTAATGATACTCTGTCATGATATTTGTACATCAAAATGTGAAAACTCAGAACATATTCTGCCAAACATCACACTGATGATTTTATTCCTTGTTCTTTCAACAATTAAAAGTCAAAAAGAGACAGGGAAAAATAAAGTCCTTTCACTAAAAAATAGGAAATAAGCATTTTTTTAAGTACTCCTGCCTCACCAACTGCAATTAAACCCATGGAATTCACCAGATGGAACACACAGGAACCAGATTGAATATATCTGTGGAAAGAAACGATGGAAGAGCTCAATATTAAAAGTCAGAAGAAGATCAGGTGCTCACTATGGATCAGACCATCAAATGTTCTTATGCAGGTTCAAACTGAAACTGAAGAAAATTAGAACAAGTGTGAGTCAAGATATGACCTTGAGTATATCCCACCTGAGTTTAGGCACCATCTCAAGAAAAGGTTTAATGCATTACACAATAATAATCAAAAACCATGAGTTGTGGCATAACATCATTCATGAGAAAAGCAAAAGGTTATTAAAAAGACAGGAAAAAAAGAAAAGACCATATCAAAAAGAGACTCTGAAACTTGTCCTTGAATGTCAAGCAGCTAAAGTAAGAAGAAGACATGATGAAGTGAAGGAACTAAACATAAGATTTCAAAGGGCAGCTCAAAAAGACAAAATCAAATATTACAATGACATGTGCAAAGAGCTAGAGATAGAAAACCAAAGGGAAGAACACGTTCTGTTTTTCTCAAGCTTAAGGAACTGAAGAAAAAATTCAAGTCTCAAGTGGCAATAGTGAAGTATTCTTCAGGGAAGATATTAAATGACTCAGGAAACATCAAAAGAAGATGGAAGAAATACACAGAGTCATTATATCAAAAAGAATTGGTGGATGACCAACCATTTCAAGAGGCTGCATATGATCAGCAACCAATGGTACTGAAGGACAAAGTGGAAGCTCCCTTGAAGGAACTGACAAAACACCAAGCTCCAGAAATTGATGGAATACCAATGGAGATGTTTCAACAAAGATGCGGCACTGAGGTGCTAACTTATTTATGCCAAGATATTTGGGAAATAACGACCTGGACAACTGACTGGAAAAGATCCATATTTGTGCCTATGCCGAAGAAAGGGGATCCAACTGAATGTGGAAACTATCAAAGGATATCATTTGTATTGCTTGCAAGTGAGTGATAGAAATTTTTGCTAAGGATCATTCGAAAGTAACTGCAGCAATATACAGACAGGAACCTGCTGGAAAATCAAGCCAGATTCAGAAGAGAGTGTGGAACCAGGGACATCATTGCTGATGTCAGATGGATATTAGCCAAAAACAGAGAATACTAGAAAGATGTCTATGTTTTTTCAACTATGCAAAGGCATAGTTGGATCATAACAAATGATCTGTGTGGATCATAACAAATTATGGATGACACTGAGAATAAGAATAGCAGAGAATTTAACTGTATTCATGAGGAATCTGTACATGGATCAGGTGACAGTCATTCAAACAGAACAAGGAAACACTGCCTGGCTTAAAGTACAGAAAAGTGTGTGCCAGGGCTGTAACTCTTTCACAGTAACTCTTCAATCTTTATGCTAAGCAAATAATCTGAGAAGCTATACTTTGAGGAAGGACACAGCATCCTGAGGAAAACTCATTAACAACCTTTATTATGTAGATGACACAACTCTGCTTGCTGTAGGTGAAGAGGATTTGAACCATTTACTGATGAAAAGCAAAGAACACAGTCTTCAATACGGACTGTACCTCAACATCAATGAAACAAAAATTCTTACAATAGGATCAGTGACAACTTCATGATAAATGGAGAAAAGATTGAGGTTGTCCAAGATTTTGCTTTATTAGTTTCTACAATCAACATCCATGGAAGCAGGAGTCAAGAAATCAAGCAAGCCAGGCACGGTGGCGCACACCTGTAATCCCAGCGGCTCAGTATGCAGAGGCAGGAGAATCGCAAGTTCGAGACCAGAGGCAGTCTGTGTAATTTAGTGAGACCCTATCTCAAAAAGTAAAAAAAAAAAAAAAAAAAAAAAAAAAAAAAAATTGGCCTGGGGGTGCAGCTCAGTGGTCCAGCACTTGCAGAGCATGCAAGCTCAAGGCTCTGTGTTCAACCCCAAGTAGCAGGAAAAAAAAAAAAAAAAAAAACATCAAGAAGCATTGCATTGCAAGAAGCTGTTGCAAAAGACCTCTTTAAAGTGTTGAAAAGTAAAGATGTCACATTGAAGACAAAAGTGTGCCTGCCTCATGTCACAGTATTTTCAGACATATCATGGGGTTGTAAAAGCCGGACACTGAATAAAGGAGAAAGAAGAAGAATTGATGTTTTTGAATTATGGTGCTAGACATGAATATTGAATATACCATAAACTGCCAAAAAATCCAACAGATGTGTCCTAGAAGAACTACAACCAGATTGCTACTTGGAAGCAATGACAGCTAGACAGCATCTAATGTATTTTGGACATTTGTCAGGAGGGACCAATGCCTGGAGAAGGGCATCTTGTTTAGGAGAGTGGCAGGTCAACCAAAAAAAAGGAAAACCCTCAACTACATGGATTAACACATTATCTGCAACAATGGGTTTAAACATAAATAAGATCATGTGCCTGGCACAGAATCGGGGAGTCTTCCATTTTGTTGCACACAGGGTTGCTATGAATCAGACCTGACTCAATGGCACCTAAGAACAAAAACCACCTCTACCAAGGCACTGAAAGAACACTGTAGTGAAACACTATCTGTAATCCAAAGGACTAAAGGTTTTCTGAAGGCAGAGAAACTGTCTTGGTCACTGCTGACATCTACACCAACCAGCACAGGCATGTGTTAACAATGAGATGCTCTGCAAATTATACATTGAACGAATACGCAATAAGACATCAGAGCAAGCCAGGTGTGGTGGTGCATGCCTGTAATCCCAGCGGCTCGGGAGGCGGAGACAGGAGGATCACAAGTTCAAGACCAGAGGCAGTCTGCCTAATTTAGGGACACCCTGTCTCAAAAACTGAAAAAATGGGCTGGGGGTGCTGCTCAGTGGTCCAGCACTTGCAAAGCATGCAAGCACAAGGCCCTGGGTTCAACCCCCAGTACCACAAAAAAAAAAGAAGAAGAAGAAGAAGAAGACATCAGAACAAACAAAACTGGATTTGAGATTTCAAGATTCCAATTCTAGGATATCAGTACTTGATGTACAATTCTCAATAAAATATATTAAACACAGCAATAATAATCCTTCTGCAACACTATCATCATCATCCAGCATAATCCCACTGCATTAGATGTCTGAATTTTCCCAACTTCCTTCCTTCCATTTGGAGAGATCAGAAAGCTAGTTTCCTGCTTTCCACACATCCTGTGTTGTAGATGGAACTGGCATGAGACGCAGTGAGTGGCTAGCAGGCTGGGGCCCCCTTCCAGAGGCTCTCAGCTGTCGCCACTAGCAAGTAAGTTGAAAGACTGAGATATTCTGCTGCCCTGTATTCCCTCCAAGTTACTAGGAGTCAAGAAAGGGTAAGCACTGCAGCTGCTTGATATGACTTCTAAACCTTGGCTTCAGGTGACCTTTTTCGAAGTTATTGTCTGTGAACTGAAAGAGCATATTATTAGCATAGCATCAGAGTATGCTTCAAAAGGACTGCGCGTACATGTGCGTCAGTTCTCCAGGTTACTCTGCAAGTCCTCCAGGAGCCTAGCCAGGAGCTCTTCTGTCCACCTTTCCTTCATTTTCTAAGCACCTAATTTCCAGTAATAAATCAAATCCAGATTCCATTTTTCATTTTCTCCTGTACATAAAAGTTACCATTTTCTTCAAGTCTTATGATGAACAAGGAACTTTATTCATTTAATCCCTACAAACACTCTCAAGACAGGGAAGGTAATAAGGCAGAAAATACTAGCAAGCCCTTTGGAAAGACTAAAGAACTAAAGCAAGACAGGCACCACCGCACAATACTATAATCCCAGCAACTTGCAGAGGCAGGAGGATCACCAGTTCAAGGCCAGAAGCAGCCTGCACAACTTAATCAGACCCTATCTCAAAGGAGAAAAAAAAAAAAAAGGAGGGAGTGAGCCAGGCATGGTGGCATATGCCTGTAATTCCAGCACTCAAGAAGATAAGGCATGAGTATCACTATGAGTTTGAGGCCAGCCTGGGCTACATAGCAAGCCTCAGGCCAGACTCAGCTAGAGTGAGACTCTGTCTCAAAAACACAAAACAGAAAAAAATAAATTTCTAAAATTAATAAAATAATAAAATAATATAGCAGCTTACTGGTATAGCACTTAACCAGCATATGTGAGACCCTAAATTCAATCCCACTATACTGCAAAATACAAACAAAGAAAAAGAAGCTAAGACAACAATACTAATTAATCTATCCCACAATGCCAAAACATTATGAATATAAAAGAGGGTCCAGAAACATTTATTGTCTCCAAACTAAACTTTAAAGAGATAAATTAAACAAAACATACAAAAGAAACAATCAAAAGACAGGACTCTAGATAACTTGGGTCAAGGACCAGGTGCTATAGGCTTGGAAGAAGGACCTAGCAGCCCACTCCCAAAAAACAATCTGCCATTGAAAACCCTATGAATAGCAGAGAAGCACTGACAATAGTACTTAAACTATTATATATAGGGTCCCTAAGAGTCTGACACCGACTTGACAGCACCCAACAACTTTAAAGTATTAACATAGTACTTCCTTTGTTTTTTTAAAAAGTAGAAACCATTAACACTCAAAGGAGCAAATCAATAGCAAAATATGTATCATAAAACAAAATTAACTTGCCAAATTATAAACCACTGTATTATTTACATGTGATAATAATCTGACTAAAGAGACAAAATCTTGCCAAAATGTTAGTTATAAAATGTCATTCACAAAAATAAAAACATATAGCCAGGTGCAGTGGCACATGCTTATAATCCCAGCGGCTGGGGAGGCAGAGGTAGGAGGATCGCAAGTTCGAGACCAGAGGCAGTCTGCGTAACTTAGTGAGACCCTGTCTCAAAAAGTAAAAAAATGGGCTGGGGGTGCAGCTCAGTGGTCCAGCACTTGCAGAGCATGCAAGCGCGAGGCCCTGGGTTCAATCCCCAGTACAGGGGAAAAAAAAAAAAAAGATTAAAAAAGATTTTAAAAGATTAAAAATAAAAACATATAACAAAAAATGCTTTATAAATGAAAGGGTATTCCTTTAACACTATGACAGAAAATCAATTTTACATTAACACCAATCATGTGGCAATAGCAGCCTGGAAATGTCTGAGAAGGGTCACCAGGAGCATGATTAGGGCCCTGTGTCTCAGATAAGCCAGGTGGGGCCTTTAATTTGAAAAGACTGCATCAGGCTCACTGATGTCTACATGTCTACACACTTCATAAACTAAGAAATAAGAACCTTAGGGGCTATATTCTTAAAGTGTGAAACTCTGTAAGTAAATACAATAGGCATCTAAAATCAACCATGCTTAGTTTTATCCCTGCGTAATAAGATTTGTGGTTGAAGTGGTAACAAAAAAAGTTTTAAGTGCCAGGTGATTTTTTGCTATTCTTTTATTTTCCCATCTCGTTTTTAGTATTTCTCTTGGCAGTATCAAAATTTTAACAAATGGGCTGAATAAATCACAGACTACCATTGAATAGGAATCTTCCCTGAGTTGAACACAAATCCCAACTCCAAAATATTCACAAAAAATGCACACAAGGTTTACTGCAATAAATCCAACATATGGACATTATGGTCAAATTTCAGAACGTTGATTCTGAAAGACAAACTCCCAGAGGAGAAAACACATCACCTACAAAAGAATAAAAATCAGATGGACATCAGACATCTTAGGAATAACACTCCATAGCCGAAAGCAAGAAATTTCTTCAAAGTTCTATGAGACAACTGTTTTGAACCCAAAATTGTGTAAAGAGCCAAACCAGCAGTCACACATGATAATAAAATAAGGACATTGGAAGGCATGCAAAGATTTAGAAAGCTTACTACCAACAGATGCTTTGTAGAAAAAACTTAGATAAGGACATATTTCAGGAAAGTAAAACACAGTATATTTCAAAAATAAAGGTAACGGAGAGTAAATAAAGGAATAAAACTGAACTGCAAGTCTTACAAGTAGCTAGGTCACAGGGTGTGGTGGGGCACACCTATAATCCCAGTGACTCTGGGGGTGGAGGCAGAAGGATCACAAACTGGAGGCCAGAGGCAGTCTGTGTAACTTAGCAAAACCCATCTCAAGACAAAAAACTAAAAAGGGGCTGAGGGTACAGCTTAGTGATAGAGTGCTTGCAAAGTATGTGCAAGGCCCTGAGTTCAGCTCCAGTAATGCAAAAAAAACAAAAACAAAATCAAAGAGTAGCTATGTAATATAAAATGGACTTATATGGAGGGCTGGAGACGTGGCTCAGTAGTACAGTGCTTGCTTAGCATGTGCAAGGTCCTGGATTCAATCCTTAGCATCACAAAAAAAAAAAAAAAGGGAATAGTATCTGGTGCTATGTGTCCACTGCCACTATTAAAATTATTAAATCATTACTATAGTTTAGTAAAACTGTAGATCTCGCTGTTGTAGAAGGCTGGGGAGTGTTGAGCATCTCAGTGGTTGAGCACTTGCCTAACATTTGAAAGACCCTAGGTTCCAGCACCCAAACCCACGAAAATCTATTTTTGTGTTCAGTAATTACCAAAATTTTACAATATTAATAGTATGGTTATAATAAATCCAAAAGAAAAATTTAAGACTATGAGCCTATGGACTCAGGAAATGTAAAGAAAAAACTAGGAAATACTCTTCAACTCCAATCCCTGATCGCTAGAGAGATGGGAACTAGAAGCCTCAATCACAAGGTAAGCCAGGTAGCCCTCATCAAAACAAACTGGCAGAACTAGCCACAGAAGAAACCAGTTCTCCCAAGACTTAAATCTAGTGCAAGGATGTGAAGTAACAGCAATTCCTCTTGCATGGCTGGCTAGCATTGGAGAAGAAATCCATCACTTTGGTCCCCATATCTCAGGGTGTTATACTAAGGTACCATCTGGGAGAGGGTGTATTGTTTGAAACTGAGCTACTCTGAGAAGATGAAAACAAGGAACAATTGCAACTTAAGAAACCTGAAGAACAACACATGTTCTCACTCATATGAGAGAGCTGACTCAAAATTACAAGAAGGAAAAATCCTATTCAAAGGTCAGATCACATTAAAAGGCGGGGAGGGAAGATAAGAATGAGGTCAATACAAATGGACTAAAAATCGCATGTAATTGTTCTAACAAGATAGAAACAAAGACCACTACAGGAAAAGTTTCTATCTTAAAC
>VMDO01002515.1:0-36520 GCA_007922755.1 Pedetes capensis
GGTTTTAGTTTTTCTCCATTTAATATAATGTTGGCTGTAGGTTTGTCGTAAATGTGTCTAGCCCTTCTTAAGAAATCCTAAGATGCTGGCCATACAGGACCCATGTTTCCGAGCAGTAACCAATGGTGAAGCTGACTAGGCTGGTCTTGAATTTGTAATCCTCCTGCCTCAGCCTCTGCAGTACTGGGTTTATAGGCTTGCACTGCCACACCCACACTTCCTTTTGTTTTGTTCTCTTTTCTTTTCTCTTCTTTTCTCTTCTCTTCTTTTGTTCTGTTTTGAGCGGGTGTTGTGCTATGTTGGCCAGGCTGGCCTCAAACTCCACACCTCAAGCTGTGCTCCTGCCTCAGCCTCCCAAGCAGATGGGATGTGCACCATGGGCCCTTGCTTTTTGTTTTAACTTCTTAAGTGCAGCAGGAGCCCTTTTGGTCATCCATCCTCCCCTCTCATGGGTTTGAGTTCTTGACCCCTAGGCTGCGCCTTGGGCTGTGGGCTGTATCAAGAATTTTGGCAGAGAGGGCTGGAGAGTTAGCTCAGTGGTAGAGCGCTTGCCTGGCAGGTGCGAAGCCCAGGATTCACTCCCCAGCACCAAAAAGACAAAAAACAAAAGACACACACACAAAAAGAATTTTGGCAGAGACCTAGAGTGCACTGAGAAGCTCTTCACAAGATTCCAGCCATAACGAACTACAGTCCTCACTGGGGTGCTGTACGCATGGAGAAGGTGCTGTGCTCTGGGGACATGGATGGATGGAAGTGGACCAAGAAGGGGTTTTAGGGGCTCAGGCTTCAACTGTGAGTTTTAGGGAGACATGACTCAATGTCGGGCTTCACCCACTGCTAGACTCTATCTAGCTGTAGGCCTCTGGTTGTGAGCTGGACTCAGCCCCCGAAAACCTGCTGACTGGTGAGGGCTGCTGGAGAGCCGTGCCGCCGGGAGAGGAGGCTTACGCTCACAGCTACTCTAAGAAGCCTTGAGAAAGGCAGGTTCAGAGATTTATGCCCATGGCAGCTCCTTGCTTCTGGCTCTGAAGGATGATGCTGACTCTCAGTGTTACTAAGCTGTTCCTTATTGCTCTCTTGTTCCTCATCAATGGTGTGGACGGGTCGATGGTCGGATCCTGAGTGCACTATACACCATCCTTACATGCCCTAACTCAACCAATCAGAGACAGCCATGTAATGTCAGGTGACTGGGGCCTGATGTATCAAGTGGAGGATGCAAATGGGGCATCAAAAAAGGAAGCAATCGGGATGCCTTTAAACTCTCCAATCAGGGGTTGTTTGTTAATTGGGAAGTGGCCAATCAGGTGTCCAGGGGCTTGAGGAGGCAGTTGAATGCCAGAGCCATCTTGGAGACCTTAATGCCTAAAAGGCCCAGGATGTCAGGTAGAGGTTACTGGGGGCCGTTTTGCCCTGGAAACAAGTTTTGGTCCTCCAAGTTGGCTAGATAGGCCTTGAGGTGGGCTGCCTCTCTGGGCCGCATCCCTACAATTTAACCTATAACAGTATTTAAGGAAAGCAAAGCAGGGCCAGTCACTGTGGCTCATGGCTGTAATCCCAGTGACATGGGAGACTGAGTCAGGAGAGTCATGAGTTTGAGACTAGCCTGGGCTACATAGCAAGACCTTCTGTGAAAAGAAAGAAGAAAAGAAAAGAAAGAAGGAAAGAAAGAAAGAGAGAGAAAGAGTGAGAAGGAAGGAAAAAGGGAGGGGAAGGAAGGAAGGGCAGGTAGAGGGAATGAATGACTTGGGGTGGTAGCAGAGCAATTTTAGGAGAGGTTGAGAATGTGACACTTGGGCGGAGACTTTGCTGAAGCAAGGAGGATACTGAGAAGTATGCAGGGAAGCACATTCCAGAGAAAGCATATGGTAAGTGCAAAGATCCTGAGGCTCTGAGGATTCTGATGCGAGGAAAGAACAGACTGAGGTGCCTTGTGGTAGAAGGAAGGTAAGGGGGGGATGGGGGGATGGGAAGGAAATGAAGTTAGAGAGACAGGTGTGGAAGACAGATTACAGAAGGCATGGGGGAGAGAGTCAAGGTTTTTCATGTTTTGTTTTGTTTTTTAAAACTAGTACAAATTTACTCTATTTTTTGTAGTACTCAAGGGATTGAATCAAGGGCCTCATGCATGCTAGGCAAATGATCCACCAAGGAGCAGATTCCTTGTACTTTCTGATTTTCCATATCTACTCTGTCCTCCGCTGCAGTCTGCAAGCCGTGCTAGGGCGCAAAGCAATGCATTTCAACTGGGTTTTGGAATCAGAAAGCACAGCATTCTCATTCTGATTCTGCTGTTCACTTGCTGGGTGGCACTAAGAGAACCTCTGAGCCTCAGTTTCCTCATGTATAGATGGAGTCAACAATCATCCTAATCTTGGGGGATTGCTCTGACATGGATATGAGGTGACACTATTTGCCCACTGCAGAGGGAGTGAGACAAATGTCACCTTTTACTCTCAGGCTGGACATCCAAGCTTTTCCAACATGTTGTCCAAAAATCCGTGTCCGTGTCTGCTGTTACCACTGAGCATATGGGTGTTCTCGCTGTTCTCTGGATTTGAAATCTAAATCATATTTTTAGTACTAAGGGGTTGAACCTGGGGCTGGGGTTTAGCTCAGTTGGTAGAGTGCTGCGCTGTGCTCTCTGAGGCCCTCAGTTCAATCCCCAGCCCACAAAAATTGGAGAAGGGCTTTGCAATCCATTCCCCAAGCAATCCTGAAGCAATCAGCCATTGAAAACCCTGTGAGGATCGCTATAAGTCAGACCCGACGCCACAGCACCTAACAACAACAAAGTGTTGAACTCAAAGCTGGTGCATGGGAGGCAAGTGCTCCAGGCCCCCAGGTTTTTGTTTTTGAGACAGGGTCTCTCTAAATTGTGCAGGCTGCCTCTGGGCTCAAACTTGCATCCTGCGGCCTCAGCTTCTGGAGTTGCTGGGATTACAGGCGTGTGCTACAGAACCTGGCTTGAAATCAGATTCTCTGTGGAGATTTGGGTTATCTCCAGTCTGGGTTTTCTTCTTCCACTGGGTTCTAGGTGTTCAGTTTTGGTGCTGGGGACTGCACCCAGGGCCTGGAGTAGGTTCCACAGATATGTCCCCAGGCCAGGCTCGAGGTTTTTGAGGACCATCTCTGCCTGTTCTGAGGGGTGAACCCTGGGTGCTACAGCAGGAGTTTGATAATACCTGTACCACTGATGAACGCTTACCCTGGCTCTGCTGTCTGCCCAGAAGGCCAGCCCAGATCATCAGAGAGATGGCAACTGTTCCTCAAAATGCCCAGCCTCAGACTGGAGACTTCTTCAAAGTCCCCTGAGACCCAAGGCCACCCAAAATCTGTCCTCCCAAAGTACAAAAATGAAGTTCCTGAAAGTTGCCTTCGTGTACTTTCTCTGATACCTGGTCAATAAGCTCATCAGTAATTTGGCAATGACATCACACTTTAAAAGGACACAAACTCTTGCATATATTTACATCAGAGCTTAAGTACACAGAGGCCCATTGACCCAGCAATTCCACCTCTAGGAATTTTTCCTGTAGATAATCCTTGCCCTACACAGATGAATGAGGATATTTATCTTTGCATTGTTCGTAACAGCCAAAGACTGGAAACAACCCAAGTATCAATCAGCGAGACAGGATTAAATATGTTTAGGATACAGTTGCACATTGGATATGACTCTACAGCCATTTAAAAAGAACAAAACAGGTCTGGCATAGTCACGCATGCCTCTCATCCCAGTGAGTCAGGAGACTGAGGCAGGAGAATGGCAAGTTTGAGGCCAAAGGCAGCCTGCATAACATAGCAAGACTCTGACTCAAAATAAAAAATAAAATTGGGCTGAGAGGGCTTACAAAGTCTGTGCAAGGCCCTGAGTTCAAACCCCACATATGGCAAAACTAAATAAGTAAATAAATAGGATAAATAAATATAATAAAAATAATCAACCAGGCCCATGTGTATTGATGGGGAGCAATTCTGTAGGGCACTGCCTAGAGAGTTTGCCCCGGGGCCTATCTAGGCCCCTTGGAGGACTGAGGCTTGTTCCCCAGGCAGTCACCTTTGCCCTACATCTGGGTACTCAGGGTAGTCAAGCTCCCCAAGATGGCACTGTCATCCAATCCCTTGCCTCAGACCCCTTGACACTGATTGGCTGTTTCCAAACCACTGATCTGCTCCTGATTGGACTGTTCAGCAACCACCTCTGATTGGCCAAAACCCGTATGGGGTGACTGCCTCTGATTGGTCTCCAGCTAGCCCCAGAAGAGTATATAAGGGTGGTACACGGACAGACAAGGAAACAATAAAGAGCTGTTGGAGCAGAGCATTTGGAGTCAGTGTCTTCACTGGGAAGACAGAAGCAAGGAGCCGCTGTGGGCATAAGCCTCTGAGCCTGACTTTCTCAAGGCTTCTCAGAGCAGCCATGGGCATAAGCCTCCTTTCTGGGCGGTATGGCTCTTGGGTGCTCGTCTCCCCCTCACCAGATGATGGGTCTTTGGTGGCTGGTTCCTGCTCGTGGCCAGAGCGAGTCCAGTGGCAGCTTGACGCCCCACACAATTCTTTCTTTCTTTGTTTTCCATTTTTGGCATGTTGGGCATATGAAGCAAGTGCTGCACCACTAAGCTGCAGCCCCAGCTGGACAGGGAGAACTTCTTTAAGATGGACTGAGGGGTACAAAAGAGCAAGGCGTAGCCGGGCAGGGTGGTACACACCTGTCATTCTAGCTCTGGGGAGGCTAAGGCAGGAAGATCACAGCTGGACTGGGCTACTAAGCCAGAGCCTGTCTCAAAACAATACCAAAATTTCAAAAGCAAGCCACAGAGTGTTTAGTATGCCAGGATTTGTGTCAACAAAGAAAGGAGAGGAAGTTGCTGTGCCCGTAGACTCACCAGCTTTCTCTGCTAACCGGCGTAGACATTGCTTCTGTGTAGGGCCTAAAGGATCAGGGATGGGAGGGAGACTTTGATTTTCCTTTGATAAATTTTCTTTTCTCTCCCTCCCTCCCTCCCTCCCTCCCTCCCTCCCTTCCTTCCTTTCCTCCTTCCTTCCTTTCTTTCATGTTAGGAATGGAACCCAGGACCTTATACATTCTAGGCAAGCACCCTACCCCTGAGCTACAACCTCGCCTCTATTTAATTCCTAATCATGTGCTTGCACTTCCTGATTTCTGACTGTATGCATTTGCCTGGAAATTTTTTTAGATTAAAACAGTTAATGCATTTAATCTTTGTCAGGAAGTGGTCTAGTCCTGGACCTCATACTAGCAGGGTGCCCAGCTCTGGAAAGGTCAGGAATTCTCCATCTGTTCTCTGCCGAATGATGTCAGCAGAAGCTGTGTGACCTTGAGAGTGTATTTCAGTGGCTGCATCTTTACATAAATGCTCAGTCAGCAGCTGTCACACCGGGTCCTTAAGAGGCACTTCACAGTTTAAAAGGCAAGAGAGGCTCTGCGCTTCCCATGAGCTCCTCTGCCCTGACAAGTGTCAGAGCCACTGGGGCAGCCTTGTTCAGGGTCACTCAAGAAGAAAATGCCCCGACCTTCCATGTACCTCCTTCTCTCCCTTCCCTTTCTTTCTCCTTTCTTCTCCCTTCTCTCTCTCCCTCCCTTCCTTCTCTTCTTTCCTTTCCTTCCCTCCCTCTCTCCCTCCCTTACTTCCTTCCCTCTCTCCCTTCTTTCCTTCCTGGAAGTTGAACCCAGGGCCTTGTTCATGAACCCAGGACCTCTCTCCCACTGAGTTACCTCCTGCCCTCTAAGTTTACACTTTTTTTCCTTTTTGAGACAGCATCTCACTGAATTACGCAGACTGCTTCTGGTCTTAAACTTGCGATCCTCCCACCTCTGCCTCCAGAGTCTCTAGGATGACAGGCCTGTGCCAGCGCAAATGGCTCTATACATTCTTTCTCTGCTCTTTTCATATGACTTGAAGTGATGATCTGTGGAGGTCCTTGTGCGTGTGTCTGTGTGCCAGTCACCTGTGGCCACCAGGTGGCTTACTCCAGGGATCAGTTGACTGGCCTCAGTCAACTTGACCTTGACTTGGCAGGTCACTCCTTCCTCCTCCACACTTTCTTCCCTGGGCTGCTCAGATATCCCTCCTCCTGCCATCTCACCAGAAACTTCTTGTCCTCTTTACTGTTCATGGGCATAGCCAGGCCTCTCAATTGTGGCAGGGCCCTGGCATTGATTGTTGACCTGGGGCTTTCCATCCCCCAGTACTAGGCGATCTCATCCGGGACCAAGGCTTAGATACTAGCTGTAGGCGAAAGCCCAGCTACCCACTCCCAAAAATCAATCAGCCATTAAAAACCCTATGAACAACAGAGAAGCACTGACAATGGTGTTTCGGCTGTTGTACGTAGGGTCGCCATGAGTCAGATACCAACTCGACGGCACCTAACAACAACAACAACAATAACAGGCAAAAGCAGCTCCATTTTACCTCCAGTCCAAACCTCCCCTGCTCTCCATCATCCTGCCGCCTCCTCCTCCTCCACATCTCCCCTTGGATGACTAATAGTTCCTCATCTACCTGCCCACCACCCCCAGCTCCTCCCACCGCTGTCCCTATCTCAGCTGGTGCCTCCAGCCTCCCAGAATTCAGCCTGGGGGACCTTGAAGGCATCCACACCTCCTCTGTTCCCCCCACCCTACTCGTACCCTGTCAGCTGGATTTTCCAAGCAGATCCAGAGTCCTGCCCTTTCTGTCCACCTCCACAGCCCCGCCTGGGGCAAGCCACCTTCTGTCAGGTGTGGGCTATTGCAGCAGACTCCCCTGGGCTCTGTACAGCTGCCTGGCCCTCTTCAGTCTGTCCTCAGCCCCTGGCCATAGCTCCCCTTGGAGTCTGTATGTCCTCTGTGCTGTGAAGCCTCCAGGGTTTTCCTGTCTCATTCAGGGTGATAACTGAGCTCTTTAAAATGGCCTGAAACATCAGCTTCCAGGCTTTTCCCTGGGGAACAAAATGTCCTAGCATAGTGACCTCCCTGATGTTGCAGCACCTGGTCTGCGCAGGGCGCTCTGGGTGGGGAGGGTCCTCTTCCCTTTAGCTGAGGGCTTCTTTGCCTTGGTGCTGCGGACCCTCTTGGCAGGGGGATTCTGTGTGGTGCATACTGTCCTGGGCATGTTTAGCACCATCCCTGGCCTCCAGCCACTGGATGAAGAATCTTTTTTTTTTTTTTTTTTTTTAGGTACTGGGGGTTTGAACCCAGGGTCTTATGCATGATTTGCAAGCATTCTACCATTGAGCTGCACTTTCAGCCCATTTTTTAATCTTCTTTCTTGAGACAGGGTCTTGCTAAGTTATGCAGGCTGCCTCTCGCCTCAAACTTGTGATCCTCCTGCCTCAGCCTCCCAAGTCACTGGGATTATAGGTGTGCACCGCCATGCCTGGATCCACCCACTAGATGAAAGCAGTGCTTCTCTCCTCTCCCTCCCCCCATCACCAGACACTGTCACATGTCCCCAGAGGGCAAAATCTCTGCTGCTGAGAACCACTGCCCACCTGGTAACGCTGTTCCCCAGACAGCCCTAGGCCTCCTCCCTCATCCCTTCCAGGTCATGGCTTAGCTGTCCCTTCTTTCCAAGCCACTGTCCACCCTGATCATCCCTGAGGCCCACCCGTCCCTCCCTTCCTCCCTCCCTCCCTCTCTGCTGTATTTTTCTCTGTAGCTCTCATCACCATTTAACCCACAACTGTCTGCTTGATTGCTGTGCTTGTGATCTGACCCTGCTCACCAGAAGACAGGCTTCAAAGAGCCGAGGATTTTGTCTCCTTCCCTTGCTCCTCCAGCACTGGAGAGCAGGACCTGGCATCGTAGGCACCCAATAAATAGTTCTTAAAGGAGCCAATAAATGCCAGCCCTTGTAACGGATGCATGGATGGGAGACCTTGGCCTTGAGAGACTTGTGCTCCAGTGGCGGCACTGCGAGTAAACAGACCAATAAATACAATGGCAGGTGGTGAGCAGAGCACAGAAGAGAAGGGAGGCGGGTGTATTCGTCTCCTAGGACTGTCCAGACACAGTGCCACAAGGGTGGCTTGCAGCAACAGTTCTGGAGGCTGGGGGGGGTGAAGCCAAGGTGTGGGCAGGTCCTTGCTCCCTCTCTGCCTCTTCAGGCTCCAGGTGCTGTCCTGGAGTCTCTGGTGCCCTTCTCTGGTCCCCCTATGAACAGCCTCTTCCCTCTGTGCTGACTGTTTCTGTCTACTTTCCCCCTTTTAACTTGATCACTTTTACAAAGACCCTATTTCTGAATAGTGAGAGAAGATGTGGCAATCCACTCCAGAGGCAATCCCGGAACGGTCAGCCATTGAAAACCCGCTGAGGGTCGCTATGAGTTGGAGATGATGCGACAGCACCTAACAGCAACATTTCTGAATATGGTCACATTCTTACGTACCAGGGGATTAGGACTTCCACATCTTTTCTTGTAGGGACACCATTTGACCCCTAGCAGCAAAGAGTGGGATTAGAGATGACTCAGGTCCTGCTTTAGAGAAGGGGTCGAGGGAGGAAGGCCTTTTTGGGTTGGTGACATTTAAGCAGAGACCTGAATGAGGAGAGGGGTGTGTCCTCTGGACATTGAAGGGGAGGGTATTCCAGGCAGAGGGATCGTACATACAAAGCAACATAATCAGCTCACGACTGCACAGTGCGGGAAGGATTCTAGTTAGCAGGCAGGTAATACAAGGAGATGTTATTACTCTCCATCCTTTTGTTCAAGGCTCCATCTCAGTGCCTACACATGGGGCCGGTACCCACTTGAGGGTCTGGAATTGAGAAGGAACAAGGCAGAAAACATCCTGTAATCCTGGTGCTCACAGCCGAGTGTGGGGGGCGGTTTGTTCAAGAGACTGAGGAGTCAACAAATCAAGCATCAGGGTATGATTGCTGACAGGGCCAGGATAAGACAAGGCAACAGTAACGTCACAGAAGGTGACTGCTGGGTGGGGCTGGGGAGGTCTCTTCTAGGGAAAGGCAATCAAAGAAAGCTCCTATGAGGAGGTGGCTTTGGAGCTGAAGGGTCTGCCTTGTTGTTAGGTGCCGTCGAGTCGAGTCTGACTCATAGCGACCCTATGTACAGCAGATCGAAACACTTGCTGATTCTGTGCCAGGCAAACAATCTTATTTATGTTTAAGCCCATTGTTGCAGACACTGTGTCAATCCATCTGGTGGAGGGTTTTCCTCTTTTGCGTTGACCTGCCACTCATCCAAACATGATGTCCTTCTCCAGGGATTGTTCTCTCCTGACTACATGTCCGAAATATGTAAGTCGCAGTTTGGCCATTTTTGCTTCCAAGGAGCACTCTGGTTGTACTTCTTCTAGGACAGATCTGTTGGTTCTTTTGGCAGTCCATGGTATATTCAATAGACGTCTCCAGCACCACAATTCATATTAGGGGAAGTCCGTGGAGAAAGGGCTCTGGGGGAGGTGCCCCAAAGGTGAGACTGTAATGACCCTAAAAATGCCTAAAAAGTCATTTCTGGTTAATTAGAAAGAGCACAGGCCCCACAAAACTGATCTCTAAGTCCAAACTTCTTTTACCATCCCCCATGGCCACGCCCTCCTGACAACTGACAAAAGAAAGTGCAAATGAGCAATGGAAAACAGCCCCCCAGTCTTCATTTCTGACCCAGGGTCCAGGAAGAAGCAATTAATGGGCACCATAGCGGCTCCCATTTACCTTCTGGGTGACTCTTGAGTCTCAAATAGTTAATTAGCATGTTGACAGGTGGTCCCAGAGTCTCATCCACTGTTCATCCCCTCCTGCTATCAGGGCCATGGGCCAACAGATGGGAGGCCATGGTAGGTGTGTGAGGAATGCCCGATGCAGCTGTATTGGGTCAAGGTCACTGAGGTCTCTTCTGCCTGGCTTTATCATGGTCTCGTTTCTTTCCTTTTTAAGCTACAGTTTTTATTTTGCTTCATTTGGAGAGGAAAATCAGAAATCTGCCTTCAACTTCACCCTGTGTGGTTGGACCTGGGTCGGGGAGAGGGAGAAAGAGCCTGGGCATGTCATGTGTTCTTTGCAGGCCCTGGGGATTCAGGTGGGATTCCATCCACTCATTCCGCTAGTGATTCTGCAGTACTGACTGTGGCCACAGAGTATCAACTCTGCTTTATAAGGAATGAGGAGCTGGTGGAGGCTCACTCCTGCAATCTCAGCGACTCAGGAGGCAGAGAGAGAGGGTCATAGGTTCGAGGCCAGAGGCAGGCTGTATAATTTAGGGAGACCCTGTCTCAAAGCATTTCACAGGTTTGAGGTCAGAGGTAGCCTGTGCAATTTAGAGAGACCATTTCAAAAGTTAAAAAGTTAAAACAGGGAACTTTCCACAGATCATTAGTTGTACCCCCTGCACTGAGAAATGGTGGCTGTTGTCCCATGGTTTCTTCAGCTTCCATCTATACCAACATTGTCAGTAATCATTGAGTTAAAGTGTACACTGAGTTAAAATGCAGGCTCTTTCCCACCTTTGGGTTCAGGGATAGTCCTATTAATTTGCATAGTGGTTTTTATCCATTCTTGTAATGAGTCATTTTCTTTAGAGAGCGTTTCTCACCCAGGCCTGGCAGCACACATCTGTCATCCTAGCAGTTGGAAGACTAAGGCAGGGAGATCATGAGTTCCAGGCTACAGAGTGAGATCCTGTCTCAAAAGCCAAAAAGCAAGAAAAAAAGAATAAAAAAAAATGTTTCCCCCTTTTCCCTTTCCCTGAAATAGCATCCCCTCTGTATGTGCTTTGTTTATTGATCTTTTCCCTCTGGTACTGGGGGATGTTGAGCCCAAGGGTGGTGGTTGTTAGGTGCCATCGAGTTGTGTGCGACTCATAGCGAACCTCATAGGGTTTTCAATGGCTTGTTGTTTCGGGATTGCCTCAGGAGTGGATTGTCATGTCCTTCTCCCAAGGGGAGAAGAACTGGGGGCTGCTGAGCCCAGGGGTGGAGTATGCTAAATAAGTACTCTACCACTGAGCTGTACCCCCAAGACCCTGATAACCATATTTCTATCATCTGAGATTTTAGTTCCACCAACTTATTCCCATAAACTGGTTGGCAAAATGCAACTTGGTGCATTTGGCTTCTTATCCCTCACTGTTGTGTATCCAGCCACAATGGCAGGGCAGATTGAGTTTGGGAAAGGTTTTGGTATCGCAGGAAATATAGGCAGCTGTAATACATCTCCCATTATATCCAGGAATTTGTTGTAACCCACAGTCTTCGGTATTAACAGCAATATAATAATCCAATCGGTTGTACCCATTTAATATTCTTGTTTGTCTGGGATTAGCAAGGTGGGTTTACTATAGGGGTTTCAGATCTCATACAGAAAAAAGTCCTCTAAAGGGTGTTCCTTGGGTGTGGCTAAAACCTGTTTTTTTTTTTTTTTTTTTTTTTTCCTTTGGCTAAATCATATGAGATGAGAAAATTATTCTCTGGAGGTAATGTGAAATTTGAATCTTTCCTAGTATAAAGACTTGGGTCAAACAGGAGGTCTGGGGAAGCTAGTGGTTGTAACTGAAACCTGATTCATGAGAAGACATAGTATCATGATTTGTAGTCACTAAAAACAACAAATTATAATCATCACATAAAAAAATATCAAGGCTGGGAGAAGACGGGAGGAGGAAGAGGGCCAGGGAGGAGTGAGGAAGGAGAGAGAGGTCAACCTCAAAGTAAACAGCCCAACTTTAATAGTTCGGGAAATAATAGCAATAATACCAATAATACTAAAGGATGGCAATAATGCAAATGGACTAGATTACTCATGTAATACTACTGAGGATGTAGAAAGATAGATCACTATAGAAAAAAGTTTGGACTTAAATCAAAATTGGGACACACATATATAGATAAATATTCCCACAAAAAGACATACAAGTAGAAAGGAGACCATTGGTGGGGGGGAGATAGGGAAGGAGGGGCCCGACAGGGTAAGGGGCAAGTTATGTGAGCAGTGTACAATGAAACACATATATGTCACAATGAAATACATGTCAGAATGAAACCCATTAAGTTGTACATGTAAAATTTCCAATTAAAAAAAAAAAGAAAATATTAAGGCCAATTCCAAACATGTCAAGCAATTTCTAAAAGATTTGTATGAAGGACTGAATACCCTAAGAAATACGTTCTAAAAGAATGAGTCAGTAGGAGCATTGCTACAGGGGATAGGGGTTCATTTACTTGGGGTTCCCAGTGGTCAATGTAGGATGAGTCTCACTCAGTTTTTCTGAAGTCCATGTAGATGTGTCCTCAGTAGTTGGTCCATAGGTGTGGTGGGAAATGTGAATCTAAGAGTTCACTCAGTGAAATTTTGCGGCACAGAGGTGGTTATCAGTACCAGATAGGCTCCTTTCCACTGAAGCTGACAGGAGTCTTTGATGTGGCACTGTCCAAAAAACGAAGTCACCTGATTATAGCTCTCATTCATTCAATTTTTCTCTGGGGAGCTTGTTGTGGAAAGAATCTGCAACCAGTTTTGAATTTTTAGTTATTATTTCCAGAATCCCTTACAATAGTGCATCATGGTTCTCTTTAACATGACTAAGGGCCAATCAACATCCATGGAAGCAGCAGTCATGAAATCAAAAAAATGCACGCATTAGGAAAAGCTGTTGCGAAAGACCTCTTTAAAGTGTTGAAAAGTAAAGCTGTCACATTGAAGACAAAGGTGCGCCTGACTCATGCCACGGTATTTTCAGTCATATCATAAGGTTGTGAAAGCTCGACATTGAGTAAGGGAGACAGAAGAATTGATGCTTTTAAATTATGGTGCTGGAGACGAATATTGAATATACCATGGACTGCTAAGAGAACCGACAAATCTGTCCTAGAAGTGCAACCAGAGTGCTCCTTGGAAGCAAGGATGGCTAGACTGTGTCTTACATATTTTGGACATGTCCTCAGGAGGGACCAATCCCTGGAGAAGGACATCATGTTTGGGAGAGTGGCAGGTCAACGAAAAAAAGGAAGACCCTCAACTAGGTGGATTGATATAGTGGCTACAATGGGCTTAAACATAAAAAAGATTGTATTCAGGGAATGTTTCGATCTGTTGTACATAGTCACTATGAGTCTGACCAGACTTGATGGCACCTAACAACAACAACAACAACAAGGGCCAACCCATCGGGAAGCCAAAGACAAGTTATCTCCTGTAGCTGACAGCTCACTATATATGTTGTTGTTAGGTGCCATGGAGTCAAGTTCGACTCATAGCAACCCTGTGTACAGCGGATGGAAACACTCTCTGATTCTGTGTCAGGCATAAGATGTTATTTGCTTAAGCCCATTGTTGCAGACACTGTGTCAATCCATCTAGTTGAGGGTCTTCCTTTTTTTCGTTGACCTGCCACTCTCCCAAACATGATGTCCTTCTCCAGGGATTGGTCTCTCCTGACTACATGTCCAAAATACGTTAAGATGCAGTCTAGCCATCCTTGCTTCCAAGGAGCACTCCAGTTGCACTTCCTCTAAGACAGATCTGTTGGTTCTTTTGGCAGTCCATGGTATATTCAATAACTGTCTCCAGTACCATAATTCAAAAGGACCTATTCTTCCCCTGTCTCTCTTTTTCCATGTCCACCTTTCACAACCATATGATGCGACTGAAAATACCGTGGCATGAGTCAGGCACACCTTTGTCTTTAATGAGACATCTTACAACCCCAATCTTTTCTCCATTTATTGTGAAGTTGCATACTGACCCAGTTGTAAGGATTTTTGTTTTGCTGATGTTGAGTTGCAATCCATACTGAAGGCTATGTTCTTTGATCTTCATCAGTAAATGTTTTAAATCTTCACTTTCAGCAAGCAGGGTTGTGTCATCTGCATGATGCAGGTTGTTAATGAGTCTTCCTCCAATCCTGATGCCACATTCTTCCTCATAAAGTCCAGCTTCTCGGATTATTTGCTCAGCATAGAAATTGAAGAGATATGGTGAAAGTATACACTCCTGACACACACCTTTCTCAACTTTAAACCAGGCAGTATTTCCTTGTTCTATTCAAACAACTGCCTCCTGGTTCATGTACAGGTTCCTCATGAGTACAACTAGGTGGTCTGGTATTCCCATTTTTGGAAGTGTTATCCATAATTTGTTATGATCCACACAGTCAAACGGCTTTATGCAATTATATTTATATGTATGTATATGTATGTGTGTGTGTGTGTGTGTGTGTGTGTGTGTATTTGTTGTTGTTGTTGTTAGGTGCTGTCAAGTCAGTATCTGACTCATAGCAACCCTCATAGGGTTTTCAATGGCTGTTTCGGGATTGCCTTGGGAGTGGATTGCCAGGTCCTTCTCCCATTTTTGCAGTGCTGGGAATTGAACTTGGGACCTCAGAGACTGCAGCGCAGCCCTCTACCAACTGAGCTAAATCCCAGCCCATATATATATATATATATATATATATATATATATATATATATATAATATGTTATATATGTAATATAATATATTTGTTGTTAGGTGCAGTCCAGTTGGTCTCCAACTCATAGTGACCCTATGTACAACAGGTGAAACACTAGTGTCAGTGCTTCTCTGCTGTGCAGAGGGCTTTTGATGGCTGATTGTTTTTTTTGGAAATGGGCTGCCAGGTCCTCCTCCCAAGCCTACAGCACCTGGTGTTCCCAGGCGGTCTCCCATCCAAGTCCTAACCAGGCCCAGCCCTGCTTAGCCTCGCAGGTGTAATATAATGTAGCATTTCCTATATAATGTTATTATATATACATTATATGTAATACACATTATATATATTTATTTATTTATCTATTCACATCTGATTCAGGCTCAAAAAGAATATTAACAAGAGTCCCAAAGGCCAGGTGGGACTTTACTTCTTGGATTGTCTACGGAATAGGAGGCACTCAGTCTTCCTCTGTAAAATGGGTTCAGAAGGCTTTGGGAGATGCCGCTAGGTGATTAAGGATTATGATTAAGCATTATGATAACCACTATGCGGGCAATATGAAAGGAACATCCAGTTTACTGGGAGGCAAAGCAGGTCTAGGAAGTCTGCTCCGGAGAAACGGATTTTTTTTTTTTTTTTTTTTTTTTTCCGGTACGGTACTAGGGGTTAAACCTAGAGCCTTGCGTCTGCATGCTTTGCAAGTGCTGGACCACTGAGGTGCATGCCCAGCTCATTTTTTTACTTTTTGAGAAATGATCATTGCTAAATTATGTAGACTACCTCTGTTCTCGAATTTGCGATCCTCCTGCCTCCGCCTCCTGAGCTGCTGGGATTACAGGTGTGCGCCACCGTGCCTGGCTGTTTTTTTTTTTTTTTTTTTTTCGGTACTGGGGGTTGAACCCAGGACCTCACGCTTGCATGCTCTGCAAGTGCTGGACCATTGAGCTGCGCCACCAGCCCATTTTTTTCACTTCTTGAGACAGGGTCTCCCTAAATTATGCAGACTGCCTCTGGTCTCGAATTTGCGATCCTCCCGCTTCCGCCTCCCGAGCCGCTGGGATTACAGGCGTGCGCCACTGCGCTGGGCTGTTTTTTGGTTTTTGAAACAGGGTCTGGGTGTGTAATCAGGCTGTCCTTGAACTAGCTTTGATCCTCCTGCTTCAGCCTCCCGAGTACTCGGATTATAGACCTGTGCCACCATGCCTGGCTTTGTATTGGATTTTGAAGGATGAGTAGGATTTGAAAGCTGAAAACAACAATCGCAGTAGCTAATACATGCCAGACACTGTGCAGAAGTAAGCACATTTACTATCCCAAATAACTTAATCCTGATGACAGTGGGAGGTGCTCTTATTCCCCAATTTACAGGCCCAGAGAGGTTAAGTTACTTACATGAGGGGTGACCAGTAGAGTTTGATTTGAATCCAGGGAGCCCAGCTTCAGCTTCAGGCCTTCCAAGCTGGCTGCAGCTCTGAGGCTTGAGCAGAAGCTGGAGAAGGGAACCCAGCAGGTTCCCTAAGTCTCGGTTAAGAATTTGAGACTTTGGCCTGAGAACAATGGGAGACCATTTAAGGGGCTGTTGGAGGTAGGGGTGGGGGTGGGGATTGGGAAGTGATGGGGTCCAAATTGAAATTTCAAAAGATCCTCCTGCTGCAGGCTGTGGGGGATGGGAGCAGCAGAGTCAGGGCCTGGGGCTGGCGGGGAAGTGTTCCCATTGCAGCCCAGATCACAGATAACTGTGGCTCTGGGGCAGGGTTCTGTGAGGCCAATGGAGCTACGTCGCCGGAGTCTGCGATGGAAGACGTGGGGAAGGTAAATCCCACAGCACTTGGGGATGGACTCGGGGACAGGGAGGTCAGGGGTGACAGCCTGATGTGGGGCTTGCAGACCAGGGCGGGGGAGGGGAATGGGAAACACTTGGTGGAAGTGGGAAGTGGGGCCCTGAGCACCAGTGGAGTTGTGATCAAATTGCTCTGTCTGCGATTTCCGTTTTGTCTTAAAGTGTATTTTTGTTGTTGCTAAATTGGTTCCTGATCGCCTTCAAGTATTTCCTGTCTACTTCAGTTCCCTTTCTCCATCCTACTGGCTTCTTGGAATTTCAGAAGTGGAGAGGTCTTAGACTTCTTACAAATGTCTTCTTTTTTTTTCCTCCCCGTGCTGGGAGTGGAACCCTGGCCCTTCCTTGCAAGTGCTAAGGGAACTGTGCCACTTTGCTACATCTGCAGCTCACAAATATCCTCCCTTTTCAGATGGGTAAATTGCTCAATCTCTTTGTGTCTCCGTTTTCTCATCTGTAAAATGAGAGCAATAACAGTACCTGCATCAGGGGGTTGTTAAAAGGATTAAATTCTCAAAATGTGCTTAGCATAGTGCCTATCAAGCAGGGAGTGCTGGCTCCTGCCTGTAACCCCCCCACTCCAGGGGGGCCAGTCTGGACTATGTAGCAAGACCCCGTCTCAAAAATAGAAAAGAAAAAGAAAAGAAAAAAGAAAAAGGAAGAATAAAAGAAAGAGAAAGAATAAGAGAAGAAAAAGAATAGTGCCTGGCACATGGTAAGCCTTAATAAGCATGAGCCACTCTTACAAGATAAAGATGATGGTGTTGTCATGACAACAAGGAGGGAGCTGGAGCCAGGGGTGGCTGCAGAAGGAGGAGGCTACGGCCCATAGAAGTTGCTCCAGTTACTTAGCAAGTCCACATTAAACTTCCTGTACTCAATAGCAGGCGACTCTTTATTTTATTTTATTTTTGTGGTACTGAGAGGCTGAACCCAGGGCCTCAAGCATACTTTGCAAGTGCTCCGCCCCTGAGCTGCATCCCCACCCCTTTTTTTTTTTTTTTAATGAAGATGGGGTCTAAATTACACAGGCTGCCTCTGGCCTTGAACCTATCTTGCCATCACCCTTTTGCCTCCACCTCCCAAGTGGCTAAGATTACAAATGTGTGCCACCACGCCTGGCTAAGCAGACTCTTAAAAAAAAAGTACAGGGATGATCAAGGGGTTTACATTCGCTCAAATCAATATTGAGACTCCTGTGCATGGGACCTACTCTGGGGATACAGCCGTTCTTGCCCTAAAAAATACATACAACACATAGTTTTCAAAGGTGCTAAATGCTGGGAAGAAAAAGAAACCAATATGTGACATGATGTGATCTGAGAGGGCCCCTTGGCAGAGGTGGCATTTGGTTCTGGATTGGAAGCAGGAGACAAAGAGCAAGTGCAAATGTCTATCAGGGGTGGAAACTAGTTTGACTGGAGACAGTTGATACGTTTCAGGGACCCCAAAGGAGGTTAGGGTAGTTGGAGTCCAGTAAAGAGTTAAAGGGAACATGTGACTTTTTAATTTATATACAAATAATATATATATATTTTTCAGTACTTGGAGGTTGAACTCAGGGCCTCATACATACTTTGCAAGTGCTCTACCACTGAGCTGCACTCTTAGCATTTTTTTTTTTTCCCGTGGTACTGGGAGTTGTACCCAGGGCCTCTCACCTGCATGCTTTGCAAGTGCTGGACCACTGAGTTGCACCCCCAGCCCATTTTCTTTTTTAACTTTTTGAGACAGGGTCTGCTAAGTTACATAGACTGCCTCTGGTCTCGAACTTGTGATCCTCCTGCCCCCCCCCCCGCCCCCCCCAGCCGCTGGGATTACAGGCGTGTACCACCACGCCCAGCGCACTCTTAGCATTTTTTAATTTTTTATTTTGAGACAGAGTCTCAGTAAGTTAAGCAGCCTGCTTCTGGCCTCAAACTCATGATCCTCCTGCCTCAGCCTCCCAAGTCAGACATTAGAGGTGTGTACCACTGTGTCCAACTTAAATGATAACTTTGTGTAGTGCAGCCTAATAGTCTGAACACAAATGTGCAGAAGCCAAGTTGGAGCCATTGGTTGATCAACTGGACATCTTTTATAGAAACTACATCATGTAAGAAGAAGTCAGCTGGGCACAGTAAAGCAGGCCTCTAATCCCAGGGACTCTAGACACTGAGGCAGGAGGATCACAAATTTGAGGCTAGAGGCAGCCTATATAATTTAGTGAAAACCTGTCTCAAAATTAAAATAATAAAAAAATAGGCTAGGAGTGGAGCCCAGGGGTAGAGCAAAGTATGTGCAAAGCCCTGGGTACAACCCACAAGTATCATGGTGGTTGCAGGAGACAGGACAAGAAGAGGTTATTCAATGGACAAATATTTGTTGAGCAACTACTATGCTTCAGGCAGTGCCGGCCCCAGGGAACCTGGTCAAAGGGATACACAAAGTTCTTGCCTTTGTACACAGATACAGAATAAGGAAACAAAAATATAGACTGTGCTGGGTCCTAAAAAGGAAATCACACAGTGCTGTCCCAGCAATTGTGACCTGAATCACGTGAAGGAGTCGTATGTGGTGAAGGAGTTTTACGTGGCGAAGATGTCAGGTCAAAGGCCCTGCAGGCACACAGCACCTGAGGTAGGACTAAACCCAGACAGGCTAAGAGATGAGTAACAGAGCTGATGTTGGCCCAACAGAGGGAGGGAGGGAGGGGGAGTCATTGCAGATGGGATCCGACTGTAGGGAGCATTCCAGAGAGGGCTCAGCAGGCCGTGCATGGAATGGCAGGATTTTCTCCTAAAGTAATAAGGGTTGCAGATATTTTTGTAAACGGCCCCACAGTAAATATTGTCAGTGTTGTAGGCCATTTATGGTCTCCGTGCAGACCTTCTTTCATAGCATAAAAGCAGCCATAGACAATAATGAAACAAAAATACAAGGATGTATTCCCATAAGACTTTAAATAGACACTGATCTTTGAGTTTCATGCAATTCATGCATGCAACAAATTTAGTTTTGATTTTTTTTTTTAACACGTAAGAAGATATTTTTAGCTCAAGAGTCATACAAAAACAGGCGGCAGGTGGCTGAGGGCGTACCTCAGTGGTAGAACACTTGCCTGGATGCTTGCCTACCTTGTGCCAGGCTCTGGGTTCAATCCCTAGCACAGGGGAAAACAACAATAAACAAAGCAGGTGCTAGGCTGGCCCTGCCCCACGGCTGGAATGTGCGCACTGTTAAAGCCATGGGAAGCCACTGAAGGGTTTTGAGCAGGGCAATGAAGAAATGTGGTTAAAGGTGGGAAAGTGGGAAGACATGGCACGATCTCAGAGAGCAGGTGGAATGATGTGCAATGGGGCAGTCATTTAGTTCCTCGACAAACACCGAATTCCTGTAACATACTTGGTGCTGCTGAGGGCCACATGATCTGTTAAGACACAAATCGTAATGTCGCAGAGGAGACTGGAGAGTGAAATACAAATATCTACAAACCTCAAGGTCAAAAAAGTTGTTAAAAGTAAAACTTGTATCCCCAAAGGGCCAGGTGGCAGAAAGAGATGCTGGGCGCAGAGAGAGCTCCAGGGACGTGTGGGAGCTGGCCCTGGGCACGCAGGTGTCCTTGGGAGGAGCTGAAGTTTTATTCTGCATGCTGAGAAGGCTGTGGGTGGTTTTGTTTTATTTCTAACACTTGTGGTAAAATACACAGCATGTAAAATTTACTTTATTCTTTTTTCTTCTTTGATATGGGAGCCTCACACTGTTGCTCTGGCTGGTCTTGAACTCCTGGGTTCAAGCCATCCTTCTGCCTCAGCCTCCTGAGTTTCTGGGACCACATGTGGGTGCCACCACGTCTGGCTAAAATTTCCATTTTCTTTCTCCTCTCTCTCTCTCTCTCTTTTGGCAGGAGTGGGGGTGGTGGTGCTAGGAGGTTGTACCCAGGGCCTTAAGCATATTTTACAAGTGCTTGACTGCTGAGCTGCACCCCTTGCCCCTTTAAAAATTTTTTTTTTATCTTGAGACAGGGTCTCCCTAAGTTATGCAGGCTGCCTCTGACCTCAAACCTGGGATCCTCCTGCCTGGCCCTCCCAAGTCGCTGGGGTGACAGGCCTACATCAGGGTGCCCAGCCCATGGGAGGTTGTGAGCAGGCAGGTGGCGTTTCCTAGTGAACAGGACTCTGTGGCTGCTGTGTGGGGCAGAGCCCAGAGAGAATGAGTGGAGAAGCAGCAGCTCAGAGGGAGCCGGGTTCTCAGCCTGGCTGTAGTGCGGCCCTCTGGGATATCTTGCAGGCCCACAGGCCTGGAGCAGAGTCCCCAGGTGACTCAGGAAGGGCAGTGGTAGCCCTGGGGAGGATGGAATGTCCAGGCTTACTAATGGTGAGCTTAGGGGCTGGGAGCAAAGGGGAAAGGGGAGTTTGAGGCAACGGGGGATGGGTGACTGGACCAGAGAAGCCAAATGGCAAGAGTGAAATCAGGTGCGCCTTGCTCAGTGCAAGGGCCCAGGAGCCAGGGGCTCGAAGTCACAGGGCAGGGCTGTGAGCTCAGTGGTGGAGGTTTTGGGAACCAAAAAGCTTTCCAGGTGGGAAATCAGGAAAGGCTCTCTGGAAACCAGGACTTGAGGGATGAGCGTGTGTTAGTTCCTCAGGCAGAGGTGCTCAGGGATCAGGCAGAATCAACCCTGGTGGCCCATTGCTGGGACCCAGGAGCCAGGCAGCTTCCCCAAAAGTGAAGGGCTATGAGGCAGAAAAATAAAATGTGGAGGCAGAGAAAGGAAGTCTTAATGGGGGAGGCACCATTTCATTTAATTAGTAGACGATTGCCAAGGTTTCTGTTTTGTTTTGTTGTTGTTTTTCTTTTGTTTTTTTGAGACAGGGTTTTGCTGTGTAGCCCAGGCTTGCCTGGAACTCAGGATGTAGCCCAGATTGGCTTCATGCTCAAGGTGATCCTCCTGCTTCAGCCTCCCAAGTGCTGGGATTACCTGTGTGCATCACCATGCCCAGCTGCCTAAGGTTTTTTGAAAACATCAATGAAAGCAATGCTAGTCCACATATCTTTTCTTTCTCTTTCTTTCTCTCTTTCTTTCTTTCTTTCTTTTTTTTTTTTTTTTTTAGCACTGGAGGGCTGAACCCAGGGCCTCGTATATACTTTGCCTGTGGTCTACCACTGAGCTGCACCCCCCAACCCATTTTTTTTTTTTTATCTTGAGACAGGATCTTGCTAAATTGCACACGCTGCCTTTGGTCTTGAACTCTTGATCCCCCTGCCTCAGCCTCTCGAGTTCCTGGGATGACAGACATGAGCCGCCATGCCCAGCTCAACATTTGTTTTCAATGTTTTGTTTACAGCAAGTGCTTTCAAATCCATTTGTTCATTTGATCTTTAGTACAAACCTATAAGATGGGAAGCATTATTCCTCTTTTACAGATGGGAGACCAGGTAATAGGGTGTTATAGACATTATTTGGGGTTCTTCCCCTGGACAGTAGAAGAGGCATAGTTAGTCCTGATGAAGCAGCTTGGGTCCAGTATATACATGTCTTAATTATATTTTTATGGGGCTTTCATTTGGGGTAGAATCAGGGATGGTGTGGACTGGATATGGAAGAAAGTGGGGATGGAAGGAAAAGAACATTCTGGAGTATTTTGAGCCTAACTAATGGGAAGATCATGGAGGAAATAGTGATCTCCAAGCTTAGACCCAGTGTATCTCATTTGCTGGCTTTTTTGCTGTTGTTCTTCTGAAGATCAAGGTGACAAGCTTAGGCCTGCCACAGGTCCTTTGTACATGCTGCTTCCTGCCCCTGTAAGCTCCATGCCCCTTTTAAGCCCCAGGGTCACAGCCTTGTTGGAAGCTTCCCCACCTGTCTCCAACAGACTCTTCCTTCCCATTCCCATGTCACTTCCCCTGTCCTTTCCCCCTGAGCATCTGTCTCAGTTTGACATTTTATTAAGTTTTATTATGTATTTGCTTCTTTGCTCATTGCCTCCTCTGCTCAGTTGTCAGCTCCTCCAAAGCAGGAGCAGCAGGCTATCAGTCTGGCTTTAAGAGGGACAGGAAGCACACTATACCCATCTGGGTCGACAATAAGAGGAAACTGCCTGTCCAGTGGTTAGGTGAGATGTTAGACCTGGGTGGTTAGATTTGGACTCTATGTGGGAGTGGGTGAAATTATTGCATGAAAAGCTCTCAAAGGAGACAAAAAATGTTCTCACATCTGTTTAGCACGTACTTGGTACCTGTGTTAAATAATCCTCATGACACCTTGACCTAAAGACTGTAATCTCCTTTCTTTCTCCCTCCCTTCCTTCCTTCCGTCCTTCCTTCCTTCCTTCCTTCCTTCCTTCCTTCCTTCCTTCCTTCCCTCCCTCCTCTTTCTCTTTCTTTCTTTTTTCTTTTCTTCTTTGACAGAATCTTGCTGTGTAACCCAGGCTGGCCTCAAACCTGCTGAGGTTCTCCTGCCTCTGCCTCTTGACTGCCTGAGCTCTGGTAGGTGGTAAGGGAGGATGCCGGGCATAGTTCCCCTTCCCCAGCAGGCTCCCTCTGGAGCCTGGCTCAGGAGTCCCAGCACCACTGTGCCCAGACAGGAGCCCTGGCAGCTGAAGAAAGGGACAGTCTGGCAGGAGAAAGCCTGGGCCAGGGAGAAGTGGTGCTGCAGGGCAGCCGTGTTAGAGAAACTCAGCCAACTCACCAGGGTCCAGCATCAGACACCAACCGGAGGCCCAGAAACAATGCAACAAAGACTGACCTGCCGAGGCTGATTCCTGAGGGGTCAGTGGCGACTTTGTAAAAAAGCACTGTTCAAGAATATGAATGAGGAAACGAGGGAGATGTTATATCTGATTCAAAGGTGGATTCAAAGTATTGAACACATGCGGATGTCGAAAGGAATTTACAAGTAGATGCAAAAATGCAGCAATCAGTTGCATTCTATGGGACTGAATTTGCATTTCTGTGGACAAGGATCATTTGCATTACATTTAGCTTTATACAATTTATAGAATTTTGAAATTGCTCAGAAATGATGAAAGGTGCACGGGGTGGTAGTGGTAATGGTGGCCCTTGCCTGTAATGCCAACACTTGGGAGACTAAGGGAGGAAGATCCTGGGTTTGGGGTCAGCTTGGGCTACCTACCTCAACTCCATCTCAAAAAACAAACAAGAAAACAATGAAAGGTGGGTTAGGGGTGTAGCTCAGTGCTAGAGCACTTGCCTAGTATGTGCAAGGCCCTGGGTTTCATCTCAGCACTGGGGAAAAAAACAAAGTGCAGGTAACCCAATGGGTAACCTGGATGGGACGTACACTCATCCTTTCCCTTGCATGTCACAATTTCCCCCAATAGTATATTTATTAACTTATATTTGACAAAGTGATACGTTCACATGGTTGAAATACAAAAGATAAGCCGAGCACAGTGGCACATGTCTTTAATCCCAGCGACTCAGGAGGCTGAGGCAAGAGGATTCAAGGACAGACGCATCCTATGTAATTTAGTGAGACCCTGCCTCAAAAAATACAAAGTAAAAAGTGGGCTGGGGTATGGCTTAGTGGTTAAGGGCTTGCAAAAAGCATGCATGAGGCTCTGAGTTCAACTCCCCAGTACAAGAAAAAGAAGGAAGGAAGGAAAGAAAGAAAGAAAGAAAGAAAAGAAAGAAATGCAAAAGATAAAAAAAGGTATCCTAACAGTGAAAGTCCCTCTGCCACCCAGTACTCTTGGGATCGAATCATTGGTAGTAATTTCTTAAGTCTCCTTCAGAGAAAGATTCTATATAAAATAGGCAAACATGAAACAGAGAGGGGGAGGGATTGGTTTGATCATTAAAAACCCAAACCCAAATGGTACTATATTCCTATACTGTTCTTGGTTTTCTGCACGGCTGCACAGTGCTGTGGCATGTGTCAGGGGCACATCTACTTACCTAGCCCTTCAGTGATGGTGTAGGGGAAGAAGTGGGCCAGTGGAGAGGCAGAGGAGACTGCCAGGGAAGGTTTCTGGTAGAATGGGTCTGTTAATCATTGCTATCTCGGTCTCCTTGTCTAGGAAATGGGGTTGATGATGATAATGGTGCGTACCTCAAGGTTGAGAGGATAGTGGATTAGCTCACGTAAAATTTTAAAATGGTACCTGGCACAGTGTCTGGGTTTGTACCATGTTAGCTGTCAGTGTTTATCGTTATTCTCCTTTAGAGATGTAATGGAGGCAGAAAGAGGAAAATGGAGCTGGAAGCACCCACAAAGTACATTTTTGAGAGTGAGCTGAGACGAGCACAGTAACGGCAACTAAATGAACACTGGCCCAGCAGTGTAGCTAGACGTCCTTAGGGATGCATTCAGTGCTTCCCTGTAGGCATTATTATTGCTCCCATTGTACAGATGAGGAAAGCAAGGCACAGAGAATTGCACACCTCAAGCAAGGGCTCACAGTGGTAAGTGGGCAGCTGGGATTCACACCCTTGTCAATGGCACCAGCAGCCACACATTCAACCACTGTATGGCTCTGCTTCTTGATGTGGGGAAGAACAGAAAAAGATGAAGGGTACCAGAGAAACGGGGCCAGTGCTGAGGCGGGGCTCAGGTGGGAAGGTGTCTGGTGGAAGGTGAGGGGAGGGATGCTGTTTGTGTCTGCCGGGGGCCCGGGAATCCTTTCTGAAGCAGGAAGGAAGAGGCAGACATGTTGAAGCCCAGAGGAGGAAATGGCTTGCTGTTAAGTGGTTTCGGGAAGTGAGGAGATGGGCCAAGAGGTGCTGGGCAGAGCTGGAGATCAAGTGCAAAGGCCCGAGGAGGGAGGGAACAAGCTAGCAGGTGGGAAGAACAGATGGACTTTGCAGAGGGGCTGGAGCAGAGTGAGCCACGGGCGGGTGGAAAGAGATGGAAATAGAGATTGGAAAGGCACTGAGCCTGTGTGTGTGTAGGGGGTGGTCAAGCATTTCTAGGACTGTGGCTTTTGCTCTAAGGGAGATGGGAGTCATGGATGGATTCTGAGCAGAGGGATACAGCCTGACTTGGGTGTACCAGGATCCCTAGCAGCCTGTGCGGCGTGGGGTGTACATGCACGGGCACAGCATTTGCAAGGGCGGAAGCCGAGGCTCAGGTAGGAGATGGGTGGCTGCCCAGGTGGCAGATGATGTTTTTCTTCATTTATGTACTTATGTGTTTGTTGTGCTGCGGATGGAGTCCAAGGCTTGCCAGGTGAGGGACTACCACTGAGCTGACCCCCCAGCCCTGGATAATGGCCTATAGTGCTTGAACCCACAACCAGCCCTGTTCCCCTGGGGCACTATGGTGGAGGGTTGGGAAGAAGTCCTGATAACCTTGTTGATGTGCTCAGACCCACACAGGGGCTCCCAGCCTCCCTACTGCTGATGTTGGGGCTGGCCGATTCTCCCTCGTGGGGGCCATTCTGGGTGCTGTAGGACATTTGGAAGCCTCCTCCCTGGACTCTACTCACAGAGTGCCAGGAGCACCCCCAACGCCCCCTCCTAGATGGGACAACCCCAAATGTCTCCAGACGTGGCCAAATGTCCCTTGGGAAGCAAAATCGCCCCCATTGAGAAGCCTTGGGCTAGGAGGAGAGAGAAACAGAGCACAACAATGTGCACTGTTCTTTCCACAGCAGTAATTGCTAGGAAAGGAGAAGAACAGTCTCCCCGCACCCCCCCCCCCCCCCGCACGCTTCTGCCTCCGGGGCCTCCCCCTCGTGCCCCAGCCATCTGCCTGACGGGGTGCACACTGCCATCCTCTGCCTGCCCTTTGCACCAGGCCTTTGTGTCCAATCCAGCTCCTTCCCCTAATCCTGCCGGTCTCTCCTAGAAAGAAGCAGAACCCCCGCGCTCTGGGGGGGGGGGCGGGGGGGGATTTCGCCCAGGGAGAGGGACGGCCAGCCCCAGCCGACCCTTTTGTGGCTGTAACACGATGCAGCCAGCTCCACGCTGGAAGGGGAGCCCTTCCGTCATGGTGCCCAAAGCTGGCCTCGGTTCTAATTGGCCCAAAAGGAACAAAACAAAACAAGGTATTTTCAGCCCTCCGTGCGTTCCGCAGAGCGGATGGGGAGGCTGCTGCCCGCTGGAGGCAGATAAGTCCAAATGCGCTGACTTCCTCGGCAGCGCCCAGGCTATCTCGGGATGCAGCTTGCGGAGGCTGCCCCTGCTGCTCGCCTGGCTACCGGCCAGCGCCCGGGACAGCCATTTCGGCGAAGCCAGGCCTCTGCTGGCGGGGGAGCTAGGGCCAAGGCCTTACTCTTCTTGGAGGCCAGCCTTAAGGCTGGGACACTGCCTGGTTTCCTATAGCCTGATTCTGTCCCCCTGGCTCGCTCTCTCTCTCTGTGGCCCCGGGGAATAGTCAGGGAGACGTTTTAATCTATTTTTATTAGCTCATTGCTTATTAATATCAGCCAAGGAAGCTACTTGTTCAGGCTTGTGCGCGCTTTTCTGTCCAGGGGCTTGGTGGTTGAGGTTTTCTGCTTCCCCTTCACCTTAACCAGGGATTCTCAGTCTCAGCACAGTGGAGCTTTGGGATCAGATAATTCTTGTTGTGTGGGACCCTGTGTACTGTAGGATGTTTTGCAGTATCTCAGGTCTCTATGCACTAGATGCCAGGAGTACACTGTTCCTCTCAGTTGTGACAACACAGCAGTCTCCAGACATCGCCACAGGTCCCCTGGGTAGGAGGAAAAACCGCACCTGGCTGACACCACTGATTTCAAGAAATATAAAAGCTTCATTTCAAGTTGGCAAAATGCTCTCCTGGTCATCTTGCTGGAGGTTTGCAGGGAGAGGGGCGCTTTCTCTAGGCGGCAGTCTGTAATGAGGGGGCCAGATGAGCCTGGTCTAAGGTCTCCCAGCTTCATCATTCAGTATGGAAAGCCCATCCCAAGGGGTGGACCTCCTAAGAGAGAGAACAGATCTCACAGTTGCTTTTTTGGAAAATTTAGCCCAGTTGTTTCAGCTGTTCTTGGTTTGGCTTTGCTTGTGTGTCTTTTCTTTAGAGACAGGGGAAGGCACAGGCTTTGGAGATAGGGGATGATAACTCAGGGAAGGGAGATGAGGCCTGCTGATCTCTCACACATGCCAGCTGTGTGACCTTGGGCAGCTCACTTTGCCTCTCTGGGCCCAGTTCATGGTCTCTTACAATGCTCCCTGCCGTCATGAAATTAGTCTATGTACAGCACTGATTTCAAAGCCATAGTGGGGCTTTAAGAATGGCTGCTGAACTGAATGGATCTGTAGGTTGAGAAATGCAGAGTTTGGTTTTCTTTATTTCTTGTGTTTCAGCCACATTCCATGAAGCCCAGGATTGGTCCTTGGGAAGCCTGTCTCAGGCTTTCACTTCACTTCTGTGCCCCTCCCAGGATTCCATCTGCCACCATACCTTTGTCTCTGTTCCCCCACCCCACTGCCGTTTTGCAGATAACCTCAGACCTACCCGCATGCCAGTAGCATTCCTCAAACTGAGCTGAGCTGCCAGAATAAGCCGGCAGCTTCCTGCTCTTTGCCCCAGAAAACATTTCAAGTGATCAAGTGATCAGAGAGAGGGAGGGGGAAGGGGGCCGGTGCAGCTGCTTATGCAACAAGCTTTAATCCTGGGGTAAAATCCACCACGCGTCCTGGCGGTGTATTTCATTCCCTCATTGGGTCATGGAGTTACGTGCGCGCGAGATCTACCACCAACCCCATGGGCCTGTTTGTTCCTCCAAAGCAGCGCTGCAGGAACAAGCAGTATTCCACCGCGGGCTGGTGGTGGAGGCCACTGCCCACACACCCAGGAGGGAGGGCAGAGTCTGACTCGCTCTGGCCTCCCGTCCCCCATCTGGTCACTGTACAGGTTTCCATCTCCAGGAAGAGCAGGCCCCTCCCTTCCTGAGTGCTGGGCCTTTGTCAGGCTTGGTGGTGCTGCAGAGGTCCCTTTCTGCATCTTGGCTTCGGCCTCCGAAAATAACAATCCTGTCCCTTTTTAGAAGCTGAGGTCTTGCCCTGAAGTACAGTGTGTTTGGATTCCTGGCTCCATCCTGAGCCTGTCTGAAGATTTTACGTATATGCGGTGGGCATCTGTTTGTCCATGGGGGTGGGGTTGCAAGGAGAGGCAGGAATCAAGGCTGCGTTTTCTTTGTGGAAATGTTGTTGGGCAAGAAAGCCCACAAGTCCTAATTTCAGGAGGAGAGGGGCTTCCTCAGCTCAGCAGCTTCCTGCATCCCTTAAAGAAAGGTGTTTATTTAGCTTCTGTTATCCTGGCTTGCTGTTTTTTTTTAAATCTTGTTAATTAAGCGCCTTGTTTTTTTTTTTGAAAAAAAAGAAAGAAAAGAAAGGTAGTTGAAGAAGGAAAGCTTGGACATTTTAAGGTCCTTTTTGATCTGCCTTTTCTTTGCCTTGTCTACAAAGGCAGCTTTAGGGAGAAATAAGGATTGACCTCTTAATACTATTGAAATGGGTGGAATAATAAGCAGCTCTGAAAAACTGGTTAATATTTTACTGGGGAGCATAGGCAGAGATGGGGGGCGAGAGGGGGCTGCCAAGTGTAGGGCTGTGTGTGAAATAGTTGCTCCATCTGCCTCAGAGGACGAAAAGAAGCTGTTCTCTATGGAAATAAATTGAACCAAGACTCCTTATGAAGCTCATGGGATTTGTCTGCCCACTGAGGAGGGACCAATTCCCCCAGAACACACATAACAGGGAGGACTGTGGCAGGAAGGGCTAACCTGTGGGTGTGTAGGCCTGACTATAATGGGGCTTCTTGTTTCCTGGCTGGGTTTGACATCTTTCTTTCTCCCTCTGGATTTAAATGGCTTCTCAGATGGAGAGGCACTGCCTGTGTGTGCCCTGGATTCAGAAGGTACACGCCTCCTCGGGAAGCAGAGGCGAGAGACAGCGCTCTCTCTCTCTCTTTCTGCATCTGCCGGGAGAGCTGCAGCTGGTATTTTTCCACAGGCCTTTTCTGCGATCTCGGGGCCTAGTTTTTCCCAGCCAGGCCCAGAGTCCGAGAGAGGGTTAACAGGCAGGAAGCTGAAGGCATCGCAGACTAATACGGAAGTCAGATTTTTGTTTAACTGACAGGTTTAGCAGGCCTCAGCCGAGGGGGAGGGGGCCGGGAGGGAGGCGAAGTGTGTAGATGGAGGCATGCGGCCTGCTAGGAGCGCATTTGGCTTCTCTTAGGGTAAGCTTGGAGAGGCCCCCCCACCTTGGCATCTTGGCAGGCGCCCATTTTGGTTTTCCTTTGAGGACTGATGGAGGGGGGGTTGAGAGGTTAGGCTCTGAGCCGGGCAAATGGCTCTCTGGCCTGCTTTTCCAGGAGGCATTTTGACAATGACTAGGCAAACTTGACCACGCTTTCCCTCCTCCCTCAGAGGTGACTGCTCTTTCCTCAAGAAGCTCGGCTGTCCTCTGCTGATTTCTGGGGCTCACCAGGGCTGCCTGCCTCCCTCAGCTCCTCAGAGGCCTGCCTCCAAGCCCTTTTCCTCGGGCCCCTTTGGCCTCTCCCTGAGGCTCCCCACTCCTCGGGCTCCACTTGCCCCTTGGAGGCCCGTCTGCCAGCTTGTTGCAGGAAAGGGCCAGCCCTCCTCCTCAAGGAAGGGCCTTGCATGGGGGCAGGTGAGGGTGAACCCTTCCAGCCCACCCCAAAAGTTCTCTTCCCAGTGGCCGCAGGGCCTTAGGCTTCTCTGGAGCAGGTCAGGCTGGCTGCACTGGTTTGCCAGGGACGGGAAATCTAGCCAGGGTGTGGAATAAGTGCGTGCGGGGCCCCCTTTCCTAAGTTTTTCTTGCTGCAAAAGGCCTAGCTTAGCCTGTCTTTTTCTATGCACAGGATGGCTCTTGCTCACCCGAGCCTCACAAAGATAATCGCTCAGGAAGTGTTTCAGCCAATCCGGGGCGGCTTTACACTCCGATTTGCCGGAGCAGCCAATCGGGGATGAGCTTTTATTAGGCGGCCAGATCATCAGCCGAAGTGCCAAACCCTTTTTCTGTGAGAACTAGGAGCCTGTCCTCCATGTTTTATAAGTATTGACATTACACAGTGTTAACAATGCATCCACAGAGGTAAGCTCGGCTTTTTAACCATCTTTTCCCCCCTCCCTCTGAGACATCCGAGTTGTGGGCGAGCAGTGTGATTTCTCTGTGGCTGGCCGTGCCACACTCACCCCCAGAGCACTTATGTTAACTTGGAACTGTTTAGAGAGAATTTTTTTTTTTTCTTTTCTTGGGTCACATGGCTAAGTAGCCATTAGCCATAGCTTGATTTTGCAAACTGGCAAGGGCCTGGCCCACCTATTCTTCCACCAGGGCATGGTGTTTCTGGAATAGTTTGAAGCTAGATCCTGGTATGCCAAAAGAGAAGCTATTTCTTTTTTCTTCTTTTCTTCTTCTTTCTTTTTATTCCCCCCCCCCTTCCTCTTCCTTTCTGTCTCTCTGAGCAGTTTCTCCCCCTGCACTATTGTCTCCTCTTGTGTCACATGCCTGCTGGGGGAAGAAAATGGAAGGTAAGCAAGCAGGCTCCTCTCCAAGGAGTGCTCATGGCAGACATCAGAGCAGGCAAGTTTGCCTCTCCAAGGAGGTTCTGGGAAGGCTGGACTAAGTTCTGACAAGAGAGGACGTGTGTTTGCAACAGAACCCAGCCCTCAGCAGAGCAGTGCTAAGGAAGCGCGCCTGGCTTCTGGGCCTAGGTGGGTGGTGTGTACATGGCTTTCTCTTCCTCTACAGAGCTTCGCACTTGGGACTACATTGTTCAGTCTTTTTTCCTGACTTAGCTTGATACAGAGTGTTCTGCAAGTCAGCCTACAGGCAGCAAATGTTTCTGAAAAGTGTTTTCTAGGCTCTGGAAGAAGTTTTTGGAGGAGGGATGGGGACTGGGGGGCGGGGTAGGGGGGGAGATCTTGGACAACATCCTGCAAAAAAAATCTGGGAGGGCTTTGACTCCCTCAGCTTTCTACTCTTGCATGATTTTCAATGAACTAATATATCTTATCCTTGTTTTCATTTTCCTCTCTTTTCTTTTTTCTTTTTTTTTTCTTTTTTACATTGTATCATCCTCTGCCCTTCTGTGTGATAGAGTGCAGAGGAAATAAAATCATTTCTGAGGCTCATGACAGCACTCCATATCTAGTTGATGGGTTGTGTTGTGGTGGTGGTGGTGTGTGTTTTTAATAATACCATGTAACTGTTTAAAAAAATTTCCTTTTTGATCAAGTCCCAAATCTGCCAGCCTGTTCTCTCTTCCCAACTGTGGAAAAATGAGACGGTTGCTTGAACATTTGTTGGGTAAGTAAAGCAATCCATTTCCTCTGTGACCATGTATCAAGAGTTTTGCGAACATTTGGGGTCCGTTTGCAATACGGGGTCTTGGCTACAGCAATTGAGGGCTTCAGTAGCAGGAACAAAATGAGGGCTTTTACAGAGTGTCTTGACTTTAGGTGACTGTTTGAATCTCCTGTTTTTCCTGATAACCTGCAGCTAGGATTGAAGATTTCACTTCCTGTTTACCTCCAGGCAGGGGAGAAATGTTCAATTCATTGTGACTTGCTTCTAGACCTTTGATTGGGTTTGTTTGGATCTTAGAACTCTGGGTAGGTGATCTGTTTGTGAAATGCCATGCCTCTGCTTGTTCTTAGAGTCAGTCTTACAAACCTGGGTGGTGGTGGGGAGCTGGTGGTGCTATGAGTGTAGGGTGGGGGTGTCAGACGTTATATGTAAGTTTTAAGATTCTTACATATAGTGCAAAATCCCATCCACCACCAAACTTGTGTTTGGTGCAGGACTCACTGACCAACAGATCTGACCTTTTTCTGAGCCTCACCATACCTCTCTATGCATGCTGGCCTCACTTAGGATTTCTTTCATACTTTTTACATTTCCTGTGATCTGTTGACGCTGTAGCTAGAATCTAAAAGTGAAAAAAGTAGACTTATTTCTTAGCATTGCCTTCCTATTTTCCTAGACATTTACTACATAAATTTCCAGCTTGGAGACCAATCCAGTGTGCCTGTAAATGCTGGAAATATATCCAGTTTGCTGTGTTATGCCAATTTTGTGGAGTCAGTAATCTTTTTTCTTTTAAATTAGTGTTCAGCAGCCCAACTTTTGACACCCAGTTGGAAAAAGGCTCATTTAATAAGGAGAGATGCACCAGATTCTAAGCTGAGAAGTCTGTGTGAGGTGGGCCATCATCTTAACAGTACAGGTCGTTTTTGATAACCTGTGCTTAAAATGAACAGCGCCCCTACCCCACACAAGTTCAGACACTTAGCTGTGTTCTTTGTTCTTATCTCCTTGCTGTAAATGAAAATGAGGTACTGAGGTTCTTGGGGCCTCTCCAGAAGCAATATCTAATCACAAGACTCCTAGTTTGGTGCCTTCAACGTTTGCATAATACTGTGTTTGTTGGGCTGGAAGGAGACTTAAGGGCAAGGCATTTGTCCTCTAAAAGCTCGAATTAAAATGGCTCCCACAGGTTTGGAAAGCCAAGATCTGTTTTCAAATATGCAGCTCCAGCAAGTTCCCAGCCCTGGATCAAGCTGGCCACTTTTCCTCTGGTACTGTGGCCACCACCAAGCACGGGTCCGTAACAAGTTAATTGCTTTCAAAGTCGCCTTATTTTCCACTTACTAAAGGGAAAAAAATAAATGACTGCATTGCAGTAGGACTAGGTAGGGCCAGCATTGCTAACCCACAGAGCGGCCCAGTGGGGTTCCTCTCACACTCTCTAGAACCAGTAAACTAGGAGGAAAGGTTAAAGATTGACAATTGCAGTGGCCTGAGAATGGGGCTTCTGGAAATTTCTACCATCTTTGTTCCTTTTAGGAAAAGCAGGTTGCCAAGCTGAAGAGGGTCCTCCGTCCCATGGCTTGGGCATCTCCCCGCCCCCCTTTCTTTTTCTCAAGGCAGAATGTCCACCACATTTGTATATTGCAGAGGGAATAGCAGAAGGATGGGTTGTTTTTCCTGTTCCTTCTGCCTCCTCGGTCCCCAAAGAGGATGCACAGCTGCAAGGAACAAACAGACACACTGGAGCTTTTGATTCCTCTTTTTCTTAACCCCCCTTCAAGACCCTCCAGGATAGATGCACTTTCTGCTCTGGGAAATTAAGTGGCGTTCACTTGGGGGAGCTGGAGTCACTGCTTTTATTAGCTCCAGAAAATGGTCAGTGTTCAATCTGTAAGTAGGAATTAATTATATATAATCACTCAGTAAACTTTCTTCAGAGTTTTTCTAATTGCTGAGCATGAACATAGTTAGCCTGTTGGAGACAAGTCCAGTTACTTTTATAATTAACAGCTCAAAGATTTGAGTCAGAAAGAAACAATGAGGCCTCTTGGATTATAAATTAGGGATGAAAACAATAGCTTTTTTCCTTTCTTTCTTGTAACCCCTTTTCTTTTAAACAAAACATTCCCCCTTTTCTTTCTCTGGGAGGGCCAGTGGGGGAAACTGCATCAGGTCTTAAAAGGGGGTGGGGGAGACCAGTCATTCTTTAGAAGGCCTGGTGACAGTAACCTAGAAAAACTGAAGGCAAAGGTAGGTTTGGGACAGTCCAGTGACTTCAAATGTGTGATCTCTTTGTCTTTTCTGCCTTCCTTCCCCTTCTCTGTCCTGTAGCAGAGGCAACACATATTTGTTAGTCCTGCATCTTCCTTTGCCTCTGGTTGACCCCAGGAGAAACATATAATCAAGGGGGCCTTCCCAACCCCACAGCAGAGATGGATGTAAAAAGAGTGTGCTTAGAAGCCCTTAAAATGCAAAACCAAGCCAGGATTCACCCTTGGCCTCAGGTTGCTAGACTCTGGCTGCCCCTCCCCCTCCCCGCTCTCCTTACAGACAAACAAGCTGCGGTGGCCATGCCAGCTCTGCAGCCACTGGGCTGCCAGGCTGGCCCTCCCCATGGCGATCACCTACCTACAGGCCGGCGCCGAGCCAGTGGCTGGTCCTCGCCCCGCTCGGCCTTGGGCACTGTGCCCTCCTTTCTCCCTGGGAGCTCCAAAGCTGTCACCTTGAAACCCACCCCCCCTTCCAGGACCAGTGGAATTCTGAGGCCGGCTCTCAGACCTTAACAGTCAATGACATTAGCCACCATGAGGCTATTAGTTTGGCCTCTGAAAGTGGGTTTTTGCGAACCCATTGTTAATCCTCAGGGCTCTGTTGGGGGTGGACAGAAATCTAATTTGTGAGTGTTCTGTGCATGGGAGAAGGGGGTGTTTGCCTTGGGTTTCTCCCCTGCAGACCTGGATTGCCTTTCCTTGGTGTTAACTGTTTTAGGAGGGGTGCTGTGTTTGGTGTCTGTCTTCAGGCTTCTCCACAGCCCTTTTATTTTACCTTGGCCTCAGGCTGAGGCTCAGCCCTTTGGCTTAGCTTTTGAGATGCCTGCTGCTCTGCAAGCACTTTCATTTTACCCAGCTTTTGGGGTAGGGATGCAAAGTTAGTTTCTCTTGGACTGGGAAGGGGGAATGGGCTGCCTGTCGCCCCCACCGCCCCAGCCTGCTGCCTTGGAACGTTATTTTTGTGTGCACAGACACCTGTCTGTCTGTGCTTTATGTTACTGGGCTGCATAATTCCTAACCTGCCACCCACCTCCTTCCAGGGCCCCACCAGAGAGCCTCCTGTTGAAGGCTCAGAAGCTGAAAGAGAAGGCTTTTCCTTAGGAACCTGTGACTTCACAACCTCCCTGTCATTGCAGACCTTTTTTTTTTTTTTTTTTTTTTTTTTTTTTTTTTTTTTTTTTTTTTTTTTTTAAAGCTTCTAAACGTTGAGTTGTTGGTGTCCTTTGGTTGGGCTTTTCCTGGTTCTGATATTTAGGAAGGTGGCTTTGAAACTAGCAGGGCTACTTACACACAAGCTCAGCTATTGAACAAACTGCTACCATTTTAGCTTCAATACAGGAATGAGGCAGTGTTGCCAGACGCCATTTTAAGAATCCTGCATAAATAGCTTAGCTACCGATGACTGCCTGTTTTAGGTGAGTGCTTATATAAAGCTGCTCTGCTAACCACTCCCCCTCCCCCAATTAAAAAAAATTAATTGCAGATTGAGGGAAGCATGTTTTTTTTTTTTTTTTAAATTTTGATGTTCACTATTTTGTGATCTGGAAGAAGATGATGTTATGTCTTGGGGATTCAATACTTCTTCCAGCCTGGACCATTTGGGTATTTTGAATGAAAGTAAAACCCAGGAAAAGTCCTTTTGAATGATGCATGATTCCTGAATTGCTCTGTGATGATCCTCATTTGAGAACCAGTCTTGTGCATGCTGGTATATATTCTGGATGGATTAGAGATTCTTGGTTAAAAGTCAAAGAGTAAGGGCACTTGGGGGAAAGAAATATCTGGGCATTGTGTATCCAGGCATTTTTCTGTCAAAACTAGATGCTTTCTCTTTTCTTTCTTTTTTCTCTCTCTTGGAAGTGTTGAAGGGATGAGATTCCTGGGAATTTCGGACCAGCCCTGAGTCTTCAGAATTAATAATCAGAAGGCTTAAAGCATCCTGGAGGTGCAGCAGTTCATCTGCAACTTTTAATTGCTCTTTTTTCAGTGCAAGCAGGTTCAGAAGTAAGTGCAGGCGTTCTTGCTCATGCACTGGGGGAGAGAAACCTTTTATTCTTTTTGGGAGGGCAAGGGATGGTCTTGGTTGTATTTGCAGGTGCTGCTGTTTCTTCTTTGAATTGCCTGAAATGTATCAGATTGTGAAATCCACAGGCAAGTGAATTGGGTACATGTGAGTTCAAGAGATGGTAGTGGTGGTTGCGATTTATACAATATGTAGAAGTAGTTGATGGTGTGTTTTCCTTTTGGGATGATGGGCTACTGTTTGGTTTTAGCTAATTTGACCCTTTCCTATCACGGATCCCCAGCCTGGCCAACAGATAAAGGGGGGAAAAAAGAGGAAAGTAATGTTAATTTGAAACTAGGACTTATTCCTTTGTTTTTGATTTAAATGACCGGGGTTGCTAGAAGCTAGCAGATATGAAAGGGAAGAAGCTGTGTATTTTCTAAGACTTTAATGTGTTAATTGTAGAAGGTCAAGGTATTTTCTCCAGATGCAGCTGCCTTTTCTTTTTAAAAATTATTATTTGTCTCCCTCCCCAATGTCTGAACAGCTCTTAAACCTAAATTAACCAAGATCTGTGGGGCATTCAGACAGGTACACATCTTTTCTCATGACCACTTTTGATGTAATATTCATAGTTTTTTCCCCCTTAATAACATACTAGTACTAAACACTAAACCAGGAAAAAACCCGAGATCAGTGGTGTAGAAAAAAGGAAGTCCCTTTAGATGTGGCTGTTCAAAATGACTAATTCTGCATTCTGGTCTTTGCTTTT